>PVJH01006331.1:0-102792 GCA_004026705.1 Nesogale talazaci | reverse complement strand
AATATCTAACAACTGATAATCCCTGTAGCATTTATTAGGGGCATATATAAATACAGATATTAAAATACTCTGCTACTAATTAACAGACCAGCTGTTAAAACCCACCAGCTATTACATGGGAGAAGGATACAGCAGTTTATTCCCACAAGATTTACAGCCTTTGGGACTCTACAGGGCAATTCTACTCTGTTGTATGAGTTCCTATGGGTCAGAATAACATGCCAACATTATTTAATAGGGCGAAACATATTGATCAGGACAAAACAATGTCTTTTCATGGTTTGCACACTATTCAACTCATTAAATAGGACTCATTAAAGCACTTACTTAGAATCTACTGTTGGCTGTGTCCTGGCTAAATCGTACTGATTGAAGTGTCTCACATTACACAGTACACTTTATATATAACCCCTATTTACTATGACAATGAACCATCATAATACATTGTTCTGACTCTAACACACATAGAAAGTTTAGTATAGCACTTACATTCTGCTATGTTCCTAATTAATTAGTCACAACCATAACCCTTTTAGCACAGTGGTTACTTGTTGGACAGCAGTTGGAAAGCACCAGGTATTCATGGGAGAAAAATGGGACTTTCTGTTCCCATAAAGAGTGGCAGTCTCAGAAACTCATAGGGGCAGTTCTGCTGTGAGTTGGCATAACTCAATGACAGGGAAGATTTTGAGGGCTATTTTTTAATCTGAATGATTTAAAAGTAAGACAGGTATGTGTCAGGCTTGCATCCTCAATCTATATCCTGGGCAAATAATCGGAGAAGCTGGACTCTCTGAAGAAGAACATGAAATCAGGATTAGAGGAGGGCTCATTAGCGAGCTGCGATATGCAGATGATGCATTAATATTGCTGCAAACTCAAATGACTTAAAGAACTTACTGATAAACAACAAAGGCTGCAGCTTTCACTATGGACTATAGCTCAACCTAAAGAAAATAAATATCCTCACATTTGGAGCAGTAAACAATATGTTAATCAGAGATTGATATTATCAGGGATTTCACTTTCCTTGGAGTCAATGTTCACAGACGTATCATTCATGAAAGCAAACAGTAAATTGCACTGGGGAGACCTGTTGCATAGGACCTCTTTCAGGAGTTAAACAACAGAAAGGTCTCATTGAGGGCTGAGGTGTGCCAGACTCAAGCCATGGTATTTTCAATCACTTTATAAGCATGTGAAAATAGGACAATAAATGATAGTGTTGAAATAAAATATTGAAAATAGCCTGGGGTTCCAGAAATGCAAAATAGTCTGTCTTAGAAAAAATGTAGCCAGAATAGTCCTTAGAAATGAGGATAGAGACGAGTCTGCCAGTGTGCAGTATAGCATCGATGAAACATACAGCATTCCTCTCGTTATTTAATGCTTCCACCCTCCCCCCACTATCATGACCCCAGGTATATCTTACAAATTCAGAACATGTACACTGGTACAGATAAGAATGCTCAACACACGGAATCCAACACAGATAAACTCCCCCAGGAACAGTAATGGGATTAGCGATGCCATGAGCATGGGGGAAGAAGAGGGAGGGAGGTCCTGATCACCAGGATCAACATCAAACATCAAACACCCCCATAGTGATGAATATCAGAAACATGGATGCAGGGAGACACCAGACAGTAAGATATGAAAAAAACGATAATTTATAATTTATCAAATTCACAAGGGTGGAAGCGTGGGGGAAGCAAGGAAAAAAGGGAAGCTGATATCAAGGGCTCAAGTAGAAAAAAAATGTTTGAAAATGATGATGGTAACAGATGTGCAAATGTGCTTGATACAATTGATGTACGGACTGTTACAGGAACTGTACAAGCCCCCAATACAGCAATTTATATGTATTTGGAAAATCTGCTGCACATTTTTTATTACATTTGTTAGTGTTGATAGGTGCCCTTGAGTCCGTTCTGACTCTGAGGGACCCCATGCCAACTCGCATGAAACAGCGCCAGGCCCTGTGCAGTCCTCTGGTCGTGTTGCAGCCCTCGGTTGCAGATCCCGTGTTAATCCATCTCACCGAGGGTCTTCCCTACCAAGCGCCACTGGTCTCTCCTGACAGCACATCCCATATACATGAGATGAAGTCTCATCCTTCTTGCTTACAAGGAGCATTTTGGCTGTACTTCTTCCAGGACTGATCTGCTTGTTCATGGTTCTTTTAATATCCTTCACCAGCATCATAATTCAAATGACCTTCTAGATGATGTGATTTCAAAGTCCTCAAACATAAGACCAATTCCCCTTTTAGTTGGCAGAGTGGTGGCATTTTAGGCACTTGTAAGTTTTCAATTTGCAATCATTTGCAATATGTGATTTTTAAAAGCATACTAGCCATTCATTTTCCATTCAACTATATTATTTCAGAATGCAAAGAGATCTCTTGGAAATGTTTCCAATGAGATCATTGGCTCTTTCACAGGATTCACTAAATCATAATAGCCCTCTCTGCCCTAGCTGAAACAGTGAGGGTGAAAGTACATCCAGAAAGAATACACCCAGAATATCACCCACATAAGTAATCATTCAAGCTGCTTCTGGTGATTTATAAGCATTTTAAATGTCACTTCTCCAAAGGATTTTAGTTTCCCCAAAGTGCTTTCTCTGTTCTGATCCATGTATACATCTGTACATCTAGACCAGTGCTTACGCAAAATTTATTTTCACAAACTTTTACTTTGGGCACCAAATATCCAGGGGTTCTTAAGTACTGCCATCATTCTGAACCAATTCCTGAGAACCCCTGAAGTCCACCTAGCCTCTTTTCCTTAGGACTACAACTGAATTCTTTATTGGAAAAATGTTGAAAAAAGTATTCACAATAAGAAAATTGCATTGTGTAAGTTCATGCCAAGATACAATGAATATTAACGTACACATATGTTACAGTAATATGTTATTTTGGTACAGATGTAAGTTTAATTTTTGAATTGGCCCTCTTTTTGATGGTTGGGTAGTTTTTGTCTAATCATAAGTGACTAAATCATTCATGCAGATTTAGAGTTCTGAGACATCCTTCATCACCAGACCACAAATATTTTACATCACTGGTCATCATTTTCTTTCTACGGTCCCACTGACCACTTTTGTCTACAATCCATTTGACCAATCTCATCCACTATCACTTCACTCCTGAGGAAACAGCACAGTTTCATTTTTTTTGAAACATAGATGACATCTAAGTTTCTTTAATTAATATAAACTATCAGGCAAAAAGCAAAACAGGGATGTTGCAAAAATTGTTGCTAATTTGATTGCTGCCTCCTTCAGCATTGTCAATATTTTATTTTCTTTCTCATTATAGTTTTTACACACATATCTTGTGCATGTTTAAATAAAGGAATTGAAAATATGTCCTGTGTGGGAGAGTGAGTGGGAGTTTGTCCCTAGACATACCTGTATTATGGAATATTAAATACAACTGCATGGAATTAGTTAGTCCAAAGAACTATTGGATTAAGCTGCCCAGGTGTCCCTGTGTTAACCTCTCTGAAATGAATTACAGTCAAGGTTCTGAAATAGAGTAGCTATGCTGGCCGACAGAGACTGGTAGAACCTTCAAGACTATGGCCTTTCAACACCCTTGAGCCCTGGTGGTGCGGTGGGTGAACTCTGGCTTGTTTGAATCCACCTGCTGTTCTTTGGGAAAGATATGTGGTCGTCTGCTTCCAGAAAGTTTACAGCCTTGGAGGCTCTATTGTGCAGTCATACTCTGTCACATAGGGTTTCTACAGGAGCCCTGGGGGTGTAGTAGTTAGGCATGGAGCTGCAATGCACATCATAGGCAGTTTGAAACTACCAGCAGGTCTGCAGGAGACAGACTGGACTGGGAAACCTGCAGGAGTGTCGCTCTGAGCATCCCCTCAATGGCAGCCAGGAACCAACTGAACAGGAAAGGACAGCCCATGAGAAAGAAGAGAAAGGAAGCGAGGCATTTCTGCTAACCATGGAAGGTAAGTGGGGGCGAAGCAAGTTTGGGCATGCAGAGCTTCAGACGGTTCTTTAGATCTGTCAATGTACTTGCCAACTCAATGGAAAGCTGTTGAACAAAGATCGTTCAGAAAGGAGTCCCACCTCAAGCAGAAATGGCCTAGCCTGAGTCCTCTCATGGGCTGCCGGGGGGCTTCCTGGGTTCACATTGTGAGCTGAGAGAAGCTGCGCTGCATCCTGAAGCCCTCACTAGCATGAGACTCTCAGCTCCCTGGACTCTTTCCAGCTGAATGGTAAGTTCTTTCTTTATCTCCACGGTGACCATAGGACTCTTCCCTTCTGGATGTCACAGCCTAAACATAAAGCGAAGGACCGCTGATGAGATGTAGGCGTCTGGATTTTTCTGAAATACTAGCTAAATTCAGAAGATGTTCACTTTGTCACCTATGGAAATTACTCGTCAATTCAACAAAATGTATTTTTCTAATTGGTGATGAATCTCACAATGGTTATCTTGGTGATCTTGCTTGTTTTTCTGTGAGCTGCACATCAGGAATTATGAATTCTTTTCTGGGATTAATGCCAATACCATTATACAATATCAAAGATTATTTTTCCACTCAGAAAATGTATCTAAGTAATTAAAAACTTTGGAAATCTCTCTCCAAAAATAATGTCTACAAAATAATAACATTTCTAAAATGTTGGAACTCTGCATCTCCATGAAGTGCTAGAAAATTCCAAAGTTCTTATACTTAGAAAATTCTTTGATATTTCATTGGGTAGCTGCCATTCCCATCACTAACTGTTTCCTGTCAATACACTTGCAGTCCTGGTGATGTAATAGTCACAAGTGGTTTCCAAGCCACCAGTCATTCTGTGTGGAAAAGATGATGTTCTCTACTCCCAAAGAGTGTTACAGTCTCAGAAACCCATAGGGGCAGTTCAACCTTGTTCTATGGGATTGATAGGAATTGGTATAGCCCTTGATGGCAGTAAGAATCAACTTGAGGACAGTGAGTCTGTTTGGTTTTTATAGTTTGTTTAAGTAAACTTAAGCCCCAAAGTTATCAGTACTTTCCTCTAAATAGGTCATTGGTAGCAGGACTAACATATGAATGCCACGTGAATCCACAATCCCTCATTATCAACCTGCTCTTCTTCCTTCTAAATGCTGGGGCTGCCCTAGTTAACATCTGCTTACTTTCCCAGAATGACATTAGAAGTGACTTATCCTCTGGGGTGCCATGGAGAAGGTATAATGAAATAAATCCAAATAGAAGGAGTGCTTCAATAACAAAAAAAACAGAAGGATTCACTCTTTGAAAGAATTTTAGCAGCACAAGAGAAGTACAGTGGCATGGATTTCAGTACAAAACCTTAAGTATACAAACAAAAAATGTAATTTTATAAGCTCAACTTAGTTTCTACTTGAGGTACCCTTTTTTCCCGAAGAGGAAAAATATTTAATCTCAGCCATTTGGGGGCTTCCTGGACTTTGTGTTCTTTCTAGCTTACTCTGATTCATGTGTGAAAGTGAAATTCAAAACACTTAATAATGCTTAGAGCAGTCACCCACTGGTAAAAGTCTTCAAGATGTTTAGTCCCTGAGGTCTTTTGTCATTAACCCTGGTGACATGTGTGTTATACATTGGGCTGCTAACCACAAGGTCAATAGTTCCAAACCACCTGCTTTGCTTTGGGAGAAAGATCAGGTTTCCTACTCTGGTGAAGAGTTTCAGTCTCAGAAATTCAGAGGCAGTTCCAATAGGCCTCTGTGAGTCAGAATCAACTGGGCAGATGTGACTTGAAGGCGTTTTTGCTTTTTTTAATTAGTGTACCTTGGGTAGTCCCTCCGATATCAAGTAGGGATAACCTGAGATAGTTAAGGCTATCTAGGGAAATCCTTGCCTGACTTGCCAAATTGCTGTAAAAAACTAAAACTAAAACTGTCATCAAGTGAAGGCTTAGTGACTATATAAGGTTTCTGAGACTAAATCTTTTTTTTATAGAGATCATTTTATTGGGGGCTCACAGCTCCCATTACGATCAATACATACATCAATTGTATGCAGGCCACATTTGCACACTTGTTGCCATCATCACTTTCAAAACATCCTCTCTCCACTTAGGCCCCCAGTACCAGCTCCCCATATTTCCCTTCCCTTCCCACTCCCTTCCCCCATTAACCCTTAATAATTTACAAATTTTTATTACTTTTTCATATCATACACTATCCGATGTGTCCCTTCACTCACTTTCCTGTTGTCCATATCCCAGAGAGAAGGTTATATGTATATCCCTGAAATTGGTTCCCCACCATCCCACCACCCTCCCAGTATCACCACTCCCACCACTGGTCCTGAAGGGATCATCTATCCTAAATCCACCATGTTTCCAGCTTCAGGGTACATCCCCTGGTATAGCTGGATTTGTCAGGTAGAATTGGAATCATGATGGTGGGAGGAAGCATTTGAGAACTAGGGGAAAGTTGCATATTTCATTGTTACTACACCATCCATTCTGAGACTAAATCTTTATAGGAACAAATAGCCTTCTCTTTCTCCCACAGAGTGACTAGTAAGTTAAAATTGCTGACCTGGTAGTTAGCAGCCCAATATGCCATCCACTATGCCAACCAAGGGTTAGATGCCCTGAATGTACCTCTCCCCTAAAGCACTTATCCTTGTTAATGCTGTTAGTTGTGCTAGAATCTACTCTATGTTGTGATTTATTTGTGTCTATCATTGGACTTCATGCTTTTTTTGACATCAGTGTGTCAGGTGCACAGTCTTAGTTGTGGAAAGACAGATACTCCATTAGATCGGTGCTTCTGAATTCTAGGGTGTTGTGAATGAATATAATTTCTAAGGAAAGAAGTAATTGTGAGAGGATAGACCAAGATAAGATTGCCAAGGTTTTGTTTTGCTAGTGAGGACATTAAAAAATAGCAACTGGGGCTGAGCCGCGGTGGCCTAGTGGTTGAGTGTGGGACTGCAGCCCACTGGGTTGACAGTTCAAATCCAGCAGCAGCTCTCCAGGAGCAAGGCTGAGCCTCCTAGTCCCACCAGAGGGCAGTGATGTCCCCCCAAAGAAAAAGCAACTGTATTTTAGCTATGCATGATTTCATCTTAAACTCTCTATTTTAACATCAAAGGAACTGTAAGGGTTTACTAAAGAACTGTCCCTGAAATGGAGTAAAATTTACATCTTTAGCAAAATGCTAATGACAACTTATATTTCAATTGGCATCACGTGGCAGAGAGCTTTGAGCACCACTGATAACTTCTGAATTTCTGTTCAACTTTCAGATAAAGGAAGAAGGGCAAATTGAAATGGCAATTCAACCATTTTCAAGGTAGCAACATCTGGATTTTATATGTTTATTTTATACTGCACCTTCACCTGACCTATCCTTTTACTAAACATTTTCTTTAGACTTTTCATGGATTCTCTTCTCCCTAGGGTCCATTTCACCTCCACTTGCTGGGTTTCTTCTAATGCAGAATGGGAATCTAATGATCAAATCCACATTAGGAAGTTAGTAATACCTATGGACCATAGCTCCTAGGTGTATGCACATTTTAAAACAATCATTTTAGTGGGGGCTCTTCCAGCTCTTAGAACCTTCCACCCATCAATGGTATCAAGCATATTTGTACATTTGTTGCAATCATCATTTCCAAAACATTGAATTTAGTAATAGGCTCTTGGCGATTTTTATTTATTCATTTATTTTTAATAAAAAAGTAACCCCCAAATAATCAAAGGTTGTTTCTTTACGCCTATTATCTGTGTCTTCAAGAAAGAAGTAAAAAGACCTCTGATTATCTGGGTATGTGATACTCAGCTGGGACTCATTATTGTCTTCAAGATTTTTTTTTTTGCTCTCTTTCCTGGTAAATTTCTGAACATATTAGAAGTAAGAACTGCTGTGATTTTATTTTAGAAATATGTTTGAGGAAGAGTTGCTCCAGCCTGATCTAAGAAGGAAAATAAAATTATAGTTGACGTGTCTAATGACGCAAAACATTTCTGGCCAGTTTCTTCGGGATATAGCTCTTGTTTCATAAATCCAGAAAATTAAACTTGATTGAATTTTACACTAAAGCAGAATAAATATATTATTCATTTCACATTTCATAAATAAGAAAAATTACAATTGTTGGCCCCAGTGATGAAATAGTGATGTTCCACTGGATATGGATCAATAAGTATAGTCTCTTCAATCAGTATAATGGTAACAAATGAAAATTAAGAAAACACAGAAGCAGTGTTCCTATTTTAAGTTTCAGTTAGTTCAAGAACCCACGGGATACATTACAACAGCCCGTGGGAAAGCGGGACCGTTAACATTAGGAGATGGAAACGACTGAATCAATGATGACGTAATCTAGACTCTTAATGATACAGGAGACTCCCTGAAAGATCCCGCCTCAGTGCCAGTGGTAATGTTGCAGGCAAGAGAAACTTCACAAATCTGCATTTGTCCAGAGGAAGAAAAAGAGTTTAATGTGTTTGTTTTTGTCAAGTTTTCTTAAATGGTAATATTGAAAGTGATAGCACATTATTCCTGCAATCAAATAATTTATCATTTGATTTAATTTCTAGCTTCACCATTTATTGTTTTGTTTGTTTTTGGGGGAGCATCACTGCCCTCTGGTGGGAGTAGGAGGCCCAGCCTTGCTCCTGAAGAGCTGCTAGTGGATTTGAACCGCCCACCCAGTGGGCCGCAGTCCCGCACACAACCACTAAGCCACTGGGGCTCAGCCCTTCACCACTTATTAATAATGCAACCCTAGGTGTGCACTTGACCACGTCACTTGCTTCTTGTTAGATGCCTTAGCGTCAGTTCCAACTTTTTTTTGGCATCACTGCCTCAGGTGGTCGTGGAAGCTACCCAGCTCTGCGCCTGAAAGCCGCCACTGCATTTGAACTGCCAAACCCACGGGCCGCAGTCCCGCACACAAGCACTTACGCCACCGGGGCTCAGCCCCAGAATCAGTTCCAATTTATACACAACATAATGCACTCATAATGTACAATAGTTTAAAAAACTAATGTGTTTTACACCATACTCACAATTGTTACATTTATTTTCGGCACTATATCTGACACTATATTACTTGTTAGAAGAAAATTATGTCTATTTCTGGTACATCTCACAGCTAAAGTTCAGCCTCCCGAGAAAATAGTAGATGAAACAATAGACATGTAAAATGAACAACAGCAAAAAAGAAGTGTTCGTCCTGTTGGCCCCAGCTCATAGTGACTCCATAACACTACCAAACTCACTGTTATTGAGTCAATGCTGTCTCATAGTCACACACACACACACACACACACACACCCTGTGGGTTTCTGAGACTCTTTAAGTAGAAAGCCCAGTCTTTTCCCCCATGAT
The DNA here is from genome assembly GCA_004026705.1 of Nesogale talazaci. Classification (NCBI taxonomy): domain Eukaryota; kingdom Metazoa; phylum Chordata; class Mammalia; order Afrosoricida; family Tenrecidae; genus Nesogale; species Nesogale talazaci. Next base: position 93,437 of record PVJH01006331.1, on the reverse strand, counting down.
ACTGCTGGTGGTTTCGAACTGTGGAACCTTTGGGTCACAGCCCAGCATGTAACCACTACTTGCTTTCTAAAGTTGTAATTCTTATAGAAGCAGAACTCATACATTCCCCTGCAGCAGGACTGGTAGGTTGGAAGAGCTTTCTGGTTAACAGCAAAGCACTTAATCACAGTACTTACCACCAGGGCTCCCAATATCCACATGCAGGAAGAGAAATAAGAAATCTCATACATTATAATGACCTTACTGGTAACTTTCACAAGAACATATCTTATTTGGGTATTTTTTTTTTTTACTTAGTGCATTTCGTCTTTTCAGAATTCTTTGCAAAGAGGAAAATCTAGTAAATTTAATTTGGGCTTGAGATATGAAATCAAGCTTCTATAAAGTAATCTATGTTGGTGTGCTGATAGGCTAATTGAGGTAGTATTTAACTTATTAATTTAAGGAATAGTTCATTTGATAGGTAGACATGATATATCTATCTATCTATCTATATAATTATTTCATTAATCCCAATGCAATATGAATGCAGAACATATGCTATGTGTCATGGTGACCCCAGAGAAGAGAACTGCCACTCAGCATTTTCTATATTATAATCCTTCCTGGAGAGATCCCCAGCTGTTGATGTGCCTGACATTAACAGAAAGACAGAAGGTTTGAGTCCACTAGCCCATTGGTTTTCAACCTGTGGGTCATGATGCCTTTGGAGGGATCAGATAACCCTTTCACAGGCATCACCTAATTCATAACAATAGCAAAATTACAGTTACAAAATAGCAACAAAGATAATTTTATGGTTGAGGGTCACCACAATATAAGGAACTGTATTGAAGAGTCACAGCATTAGGAAGATTGCGAACCATTGCACTAGCCACTCGACAGTAGAAAGATTTGATGGTCTGTCTCTATGACAAATACAGCTAGAGAAACCACTCTACTTTGTCCTATGGGTCACTGTAACTTGGAATGGCCTCTGTAGCAATGAGCTTTTGGGACATCTTTACCAAAACAGATTGACAAGTCTTTTCTCTTGAGAGCAACTGCTGGAGTCAGACCACTGACCTTTTACTTACCAAGTACTTATTCATTGCACCACCAGGGTTCCTTAGTACAGGAACTAAGGGGTCAGATTTGCACTTTATATTTAATGAGCATATGGAACATTTTCACAGGACCTAAAATAATAGTAAATAATAATAAATAATAAATAAATAATAAAATAGTTAAATACCTGTGTTTTAGAATACACTAGATAGAATCAAAAACTGATCATATAGGTTATCATGTAGATTATAAATAGACTAGTACTAAACTCCTAGGGCTGTTAATGTGACCCAAGTTTTCTCATTCTGAAAATGTTAAAAAAATTTTCATGAGAATACCAGTAGTTAAATATTTTTGAACTATCAGAAAGTTGATTAGGTTGATAACTTATGAAAATAGTTTAAACTGGCAGCACCATATGCAGGAATAGAATTTAACTCTTAACACAGACAAGGTTATTGGTCAGAGCTGCATGCTGAGCACAGTTAACTACAAAACAAAAACTGAAATAGAATGCATAGGTCGGGTTTCCAGCATTAGATGAAGTTTCATAATACAGTTCGTTAAGCATAGTTACAGAAAGCTGGCAATAGGTAATTTTTGAAAATTTGAAAGGATAAAGAATTCTTTTTAATTTAAGCAAGAAAACTTAGGTTGTGTTAAATAAAATATAAAAATAATTTTGCTGAAACTTCAGGCAACTGAATTTCAGAAATACAATTTAGAATTCCCTAGAGCCCTAGTTGTTTCTGAAGACTTTATCACTAAGGAACAAGACATCAAGATGAAATCTTCCGGCATACAAATAATGATCTGAACAAATACATGACACTTATCAGGACATGCATTTTCTCAAAGCACATTCAAAAGGAAACTCAATGAAACTATTTTTTTAAACTGAAACTAATATGCTAAAGCAACTGTCTCCAAATCTTAAACTTTGACAGGATTTCTGATTCTCCAGATATTCATAATGTGTTCTTCCATAAGTCTATGAGTATTTCACCTGATTTAAGAAGCTGCAATACCTACCTCATCACCTTCTTGGGAAGATTAAAGGTACAGACAAGTGAAAGCCAAATGTAAGTGATTAAAAATAATCACTGTAATGAAGTCAACATTCCACGGACAATTTCTATTTCCCTTTCCATTCATCATTCCGTTCTCATACAGGATGGTCCAGCCAACGGTGTAATATTTACTTGGTGACAGTTAAACAGAACCCTGATGTAGATCTGAAAATAGTAATATTGCCAGAAAGCAAAGGTAGTTTCCATTTGCTACATTTTTATTCATACCTGACTAGTCTATGTAAGAGTGCTTTCAAACCATAAAATCCAACGACAATTCTCTTGAAAATTTCAGTGACGTGTTCTGAGCTAACATCTTAAGAAGATGGGGAAGACATTGATGTGACAATCATAGCACTCTCGTCACTTCCCACACGTAACCTACAGCTGAATTTCCTTTACCTATCGACACACTGCTGATAGGCACTGCTAGTTGTTTTATCTATCTTTTTAGAAATTTCCCTTTTAATGTCCTCAGGAAAAAAGCCAGAAGAGGGACTTTGTGGGGTATCTGTCAACATAGGTTTGAGTTTGGTTTATTTTCCTTTGGCTCTAAAAGAGCGTGAAAGCTATTGTCAAGAAATGAGCATATAGAATATTTTTATAGAAGTTAAACTAATACTAGTTTAGAAATCTTGTGTTTTAGGCTCAAATACTTTTTTTCCTAGCCACTTTTCCTACTCACTCTGCTCCTTACAGCTTTACTCATATAAGACATAAATGGACATGGAAGAATTTGTTGTTTCACATACACTTATATAAATATATTTAGACACTCGAAAAGTAAAAAAAAAAAAACATAAATAGCATGAATAATACAATATGGAAACCTGTGGCATAATGTCTATTCTTATGCCACAAGAAACCACAATGAATATAGTCAAGTAATAGTTCACATTATCAAAGAACGATATTGACCTACAAATTCTGATTGGCTGTGAAAATGTCTTTAGAGGAAAATATAGAACTGAGAAGTTTGTTATAACTTTTCACATTTGGAATCCTAGTGCATTCACTTGAAAAATAAAAGCCAAGAAAGTGTGGCCTAACAAGACATGAGAAATGAAGAACTCAGATGGTGCTGAATCACTGAAAAAAAAATTTTTTATCAAATTCCCTTCAAAAAATTTTATTGAAATCTCTCATCACCTTGGTATTTCTTCTCCATTTGTTGAATTTTCCCTCTTTCTCTGCCCCTTCATATCTCTCTTCCTCCCTTTCCTCCTCACACTACTTCTCTCCTTCCATCCTCCTTTCTCTCTCTTTTTAAAGCCTTTAATGACAATGACCTTGAGGGGTATGCTGAAATACGGGCATAATTAATGAGAAGTTTCTCCTCATTACATGAGGTCTAACTGCTGATCCTATCTCAAAGACACTTCTTCATCTTGCTTGCCAGGTCCTGAGTTTATCCTAGCATATACTTCAGATTACAGTACCATGAAGAATTTTCAGGAGTCACAGACAGAATTTCCATGATAATAACTTATGGTTCTACTCAGCAAAAAACAAGCAAACATGGTATTAGCCAATAGGGAAAAAACACACCATAATAGTGGTGTTGGCAGAACTGTAAGTTTTTAGGCAATGAACACATTGGCACAATGTGTGGAAAAATGATTCAGTTAAGTTGATCGAGCTGAGGGATGGCACTCTGGGGACATCCCAAAAGAAGTGTGCTCTGTGCATTGTGGCTCTGCCCAGTAACCACAACCTTAAAAACACAATATTTTTCATTTACCATAGTCACTGTCGTCTACTGGGAGTCACCTGGACCTTTAAATATTGGCCAAAGCTATTATCAGATGCTGAGGAAAGTCTATTTGTAAACTATAAGTGGATATAAGTATTCATATTAGCTAGGGAGATGACTCGGTCTTTTTGAAATAAACCTATGCTTTTTTCCCCTTAAATTCACCCTTTTTTTGGTAGCATATAAATGAGATGGGTCACCATTCTTATGGTCCTTAAAACATTGTCAACAGTGGGATCAGTCTTCTAGAAAACACTCTACCATTTGTGCTGCTGGAGTCTCTCAAGTTCTAATGAGCCTAAACTTTCACCCACCATTGTCTTTGCTTGCATAGCATAGTATAGGTAATCATTCAACACAGAAAAAGAAGCTGAGTTTTAGACCTACTCATATTTTGTAAATATCTTTCAGTTTCAGAATGTTTGGAATCTGAGACTCAACTTGTAATAAATGTTTGAAAGTGTCTTGTCAATGATTAAGTCTGTTTATGCATTCTACCACTTTTAGCTTTTCAAAGAACACTGAGTAATGATTCCACCTAAATTAAAAAGAATGAACAATTGTTGTAATAAAAATAATTTTCATGGGATAACTTGATTGAATAGCTACTTTTTAATTTATGAAGACCAGGAGTATGTAAAAAATGCTCTGAACACTATATCATGGATTTCTCTGTAACTAAATTCACTGTACCACTTAAGAAAGGGGGAAACAATAAGAGTTGTATGAGCCCCCAATAAAATGATTTAAAATAATAATAAAGTAAAAAAGGAGGTAGAAAAATATTAATAACATTATTAGTGATATGTATTTTCCCATGATGAAATGCATTTTTTAAGAAACCAATATCAGATTATTTCCCAAAAATGGAATTTCACTCACTGACTCTAGTTGATTCCAACTCAATCTAGAGGACAAGCTAGCCTCTCCCTATGGCTTTCTGAGACTGTAGCTCTTTGTGGGAGTAGAAGGCTTCACCTCTCTCTTGCAGAAGTAGAAAAGAAGGTAAAACATGTTCTTGGTTGATGTTTTGTTTCAAATTATCTTTGTATATAATTTTAAATGTACTAAGAAATAAAGGGTAATGCTTTAGACTTTAATGATAAATATTTTTTAGACATTAATGATAAGTATAATCAGGAAAGCTTCATTAAAAAATGAGAAATTATTTCCCTCTACAAATAGCACCTTCAGTAGCTCTCTTGAAATCTGCTTTATTTTAACAGACTACCCACTCAAAACAAACAGACACTGACTCTTTGCCATGAGCTCACTCATAGTGACCCTAGAGGACAGGGTCGAATTGCCTTCCCAGAGTTCCAGAGAGGAACTCCTTACCAGAGTAGAAAGCCTTGGCCCATGGAGAGGCTGGTGTTTTAAACTGCTTACCTTGTTGAATGCAGCCTAATTCTTAACCACTGCATCAAGGCTTCTTAGCAAAAATCTTGTTCAAATAAGGCTTGCATTCAATTATGTAAGTGGTTATCTTGGCAATTCTAGTACATATTTATAGATGTAGACTCATTTATGTAAGTAGTAAGCAAAGACTGTATAAACTGAAACTGTGGTGTTTTAAAAATAATGTATTTTCTCAATTTTATTTAAGGCACAGCTTGAATTGATATCATTTAATGGTGGTTCTGAATGTATTAGGCTGTTTTGATTACTCACACTATTACTAATTAAATTACTAATAAAAATAAATCAATAATAATAATTGTAAATATTTTAAAAGCTCATAAATTACTTATATGGCACAAACATAAGGAGTATCAGCCATCACAGGCTTATATAAAAAAATGTTATCCCTCTGTACATTATTTACCTAATATATTACAATAATGTGCTATGTAATACCAGGGATAAATAATGTACAAGGAGATATTATTTGGCTCTTGTTTTAAATTGTAACAATTTATTCTAAAGTATTCACTGAAAATATTATATAATTTTAGATATATAATATACTGAAAGTCATATTACCTTATCCTGGCATATTTCTGCTAATGAGGTGACTTTATGTGGCATACTGATAGCTTTTTCATGGTAAGAAGAATAAAGAGAACTGAAATATCCTCAGTGAATCTGAATGGAAAAGCCTGACATCACAATGGAATTCCTAAATAGCAATTCCTTTGACCTCAAGGTATGAGGTTCTCAAACTGTGGGTCAAGTCCCCTTTGGGGGTCAAAGGGCCCTTTCATAGGGGTCACTTAAGACCATCAGAAAATACATAAATATTTCACCATATATAATAACATTGTTTTGTGATTAATCACTATCCTTTAATTATGTTCAATTTGTTTGTTTTTTTTTTTGGGGGGGGGCATCACTGCCCTCTGGTGGAGGGTGTAGGAGGCCCAGCCTTTGCTCTTATGAAGTTGCTGCTGGAATTACAACCACTACGCCACCAGGCCTCAGCCCCCTAATTATGTTCAATTTGTGACAATGGAAATACATCCTGCATATCAGATAATTACATTTTGATTCATATCAGTAGCAAAATTACAGATATGAAGTAGCATTAAAAATAATTTTGCGATTGGGAGTCACCACAACATGAGGAACTGTATTAAAAAGTCACGGCATTAGGGAGGTTGAGAACCACTGCCCCAGAAAGTCCCAAATCGCTGCCTTATTATGTTTAAAAGTAAAAGGAGTACAATACAATAATAAAATATAAAGGAATTAATGAAGGTTAGAAGTAATGTAACAAGTTAGAGATCAACTATAAATCCCAGAATAAAAAAGGACAGTAGTAAATGAGCATACGCAGTTTTGTATAAGGAGAACTTACTGTTTTATTCCTATCTTTCAGTTATTTGTGCTCTTACCTAAGGCAAACCCCTACCCTAGTTCACTCTTTTCATCAACGTCAACTGTCATGCCAACACTTCCCCTCTTGCTTCATCACCGTTCTCCTGTCGTCTGGAGTGGAGATACAGTGCAGGGAGGGGTCGCCCTTCAGGACTCGCTGTCCACTTCTCCCGGAGTTGTTGTTGGGCGCCATCCAGCAGTTGTGACTCACAGCATCCCTCCCTGCTACCCCAGAACATAGCACGGCTGGTCTTGCAGCACTCTCACAGTTGTTCTTAAATGTGAGCCCATTGTTGCAGCCACTGGGCCAATCCATCTTATCTGAGGCCTTCTTGTTTCTCTCGGGCTCTCCACCAAGCATGATGTCCTTCTCCAGGGTCTGATGTCTCCAGTAAACATGTCCTAAGTGAGCAACACAAAATCTTGCCCTGCTGGCCTCTAGGGAACATTCCGGCAATACAAGACAGGTTTGTTGGCTCTTTTGGTGATCCACGGTACATTCCTTAATCACTCTGTGCTCAAGTGACCAGACGTCCCACTTTGGGTGGAACGGTACCAACTTCAAACGATTTTTATTGCGTCCCACGGCGTTTTTTAAAAGTCTTTTGGAAAGAATGCACGACAAACTAGGGAATCGCGGGAAAACGGGAAGGGAATCTACCCCCTCTATCCCCTCCTCAGTCAATGGTGTCCAGCTTTACCAATGTTAAAATCTGGTCACTTTATTCTATGCCAGTATCATAATTCAAATGTATTGATTCATCTTCAGGCTTCCCTGTTCAATATCCAACTTTCCCATGCATCTGAGACTGAAATTGCCATGGCTTAGGTCAGGAATACCTTACTCTTCAAAATAATATCTTTGTTTTTCAGCTCTGTAAAGCAGTTTTGTGCAGCAGGCTTACCCACCGAAATATATACTTTCATCTCTTCACTGCTTCTTACACGAGCACTGGTTATGAATCCAAACAAGACAAAATCTGGGACAACTTCAATCTTTTCTCCATTTATCAGGATGTTACCTATTGATCCACTTGTGAGGATTTTGGTCTTTATGCCGAGCTGTAAGGCTCAGTCTTGATCTTCATCAGCAAATGCTTCCAGATTTCCTCACAGTCAGGAAGTAGTGTCATCTGCATATCACAGGTAGAAAACTGGCCTTCCCCTCCAATGCTGATGCCACATTCTTCTCCATAGAATCCAGATTCAGTAATGATGTGCTCAGCATACAGACTGAATAAATATCGTGAGATGACACAACCCTAACACCCCCTTTCCTGATTTTAAACCACGTGGTGTTCCCTTGTTCTGTTTACACTACTGCCTCTTGATGCATGCACAAGTTCTGCATGAGCACAGTGAAGTGTTCTGGGATTCTCGTTCTTCTCAAGACAACACGTAATTTGTGATCCACACAGTTGAATGCCTTTGCATAGCCAATGAAATGCAAGCAAACATCTTTCTGGTACTCTCTGCTTTCACCAAAGATGCATCTGACAATCAGCCTTGTTCCACTCCCTCTTCTTACTCCAGCCTGAACCTCTGGCAGCTCACTGTCAATGTACTCCTGCAAACATTGTTGAATGATCTTTTGCAAAATTTTACATGAATGTCATATTGAGCATATTATTTTCTAGAGATATCAATGATATAAAACCATCAAATGTCTAAAGCTAATTATTAATTTTTAGTCTTCATGTTACTTGACTTGTGAGCAACATGTTTTAAAGTGATTTCCAATATAGTCATCTCTTGATTTTTCTCTTGTTCTACTGGTCACTTCTCAAACTCACATTTTATTGGGGTGTCTATTTGTCACATTTCACGGTGTCTCAGTGATGAGCTCTTGGAATCTCTGTTTCCTTGCTCAATATCCTGATTCAAGTTTCATAACTTTAAATTTATTTTGCTGTCTACAAGTATATAATGGCTCATTCAGAATTTGCATTTCTAGACACATAAATCTAATTGTTCATTTGACATAATCGGTTTTGTATCTCATAAGCATTGAACAACTACTACTCCATTTCCATATCTCCACCCAAGCCTGCTGCTTTTCAAATCTTTCCTTCAGTAATAGCATCTCCATCTTCCAGGTGTTAAGGCCAAAAACCCTATAGCCTTTCTCTCTCACACACTGCATTCAACCTGTCAACAAGGTCTTGTTGCCTCCACCTTCAAACTATATCGAGAATTTAACCACATCTCACCACATCTAACTCTCACCTAGATGATTGCAGCCACCTTCTTACTGGTGCCTGCTGAAACTTTTGTCTTCTTAGAGTCAATATAAAAGCCAAAAGAAGTCAATTAAAAGATAAGATAGATTACATCAGTTTTTTTTTTTAATTCAAAAATCTCCCAACTTCCATCTGGTACCTAATACTTTCCCATTTTCCGCCTTCCCTCTGCTCCAGTCCACTGGCATCCTTGTTCCAGCATCATTTTCCTGAAACTTGGTAGCAATGCGTCCATCTCAAACTTTTCCACTTGTGTGTCACCCAGTTTCACCAGCCCTGCTGATCTCATTCCTCCTCTGCGTTTATTCCCTCATAGACTTCTTTCTTCAAAGATCGGCTCAGATCCTTGTTCTCATGTCACCTTCTTAGTAAGAGCAATTTTGATGACCTTATTTAGAACATGCTGCAACTTCCCTTCCTTGGTACATCCCTTTTGGGGTTGTTATTCCAAAACACTTCTCAATATCTGATCAAATGTACAGTTTGCTGATTTATTTTTATATTCACCCTCATTCCCCAGTAGAATATAGGCACTTGTTAGCAAGATGGTCATCGGTTTTGCTCACTGTTGTATCCTCACCCTAAAACAGCTCGTGGCATCTCTTCCTTTCCCAAAAGTCCTTGACTACCTTCAATAAAACATATATTTGTATTAAAAAAAAAAAACCCAGCTCATGGCACATGGCCAGCTTTCTATAGCTGGTTTTAATACATTACTGTAGTGTGATGCAGACATTATTGTTGCTGTTGTTAGGTTCTAGCTAGTCAGGGTTTACTCATTGATAACCTCCTGTGACACAGTAGAACGTGTGGCACAGTAATCTTGATGGGTGCTCATTGCCCAGTCTTTTCCCTATAGAGCTGTTGGGTACCTTTGAACCACTAACCTCTAATTTAAAACCGGGGACTTCGCAATTGCACCACCCAGGCTCATCAACCTATACACAACTAGCTTATAAATGGCCACATCCCGCTTTTAATTTTACAGCAAGTCTATTTTGACCTTTCTTCTCACTTATTTATACCCTATTCATGAACAGTACCCAAACTAAACTCACTGTCAGATAGATGTTCTCTACCCCTGAAGAGTCAGTGTGAGTCAAAATCTACTCAATGGCAGTGAATGAGTGTACTCAGCTGAAAACATCAGTCACCTTCGAGTTCTTTTTGTCTTTCACATTCCTCATCCAAAGTCAGAGCATTGCTTCTCCTGGGGGTTTCCAGGACTGGTTTATAAGAGCAAAGCAGAGGGAGAGGGCAGGGGAATTCAGAGCCTGCCAAGAAAGAAGAGCTAGGAGTTGAGCACATCCTTTAGACTGGACATCCTTAGGCTGAGAGTCTCCTTGATCCTGAGGAGGTTCTTATTGTTCTTGAACTGCTGATCTTGCAGTATTTTATTTTTATTAAAAGTTGAGCAGTAATCAAAATAAGTTTGGTAGATTATGGTTGACAGATTTAATCTTTAATACTTATGAGATGGAATCAGCTGAAGGCTAGTGGGTTTGATTTGGATTTTGGAATTGATATTTAGTTTAGGCATCACCTTAAAGAAATCTTAGCCAGTCCTTGCCTGTTCCTCTATTAGTTAGAAGTGTGTTTCTATTGAATACTTACTTAATACCATGTAAACATGTCTAGCATTCTATTTATCATGCTGAACTGTCATTGATAGTTGGCTCACCTGTCTCCCACATTTATTTCCTAATAACTTGAAGTCAGGAAATATGTCTTTTCACTATATTTCCCACAGTTCTTACACTAACTAATATAAATGGGACATTCCTTAAATGTCAAATACTCTTCCCTTCCCTTGAGAGCTGTGCTGTGTTGCTTTTTTGTGGATAGTAATAAAATATATGGAATGTCATGTCTCTGTTATATCTGTAGTCCTCCAAGACGACTTTGAGAAACTTTCATTTTATTTGTAAATATTGATTTCTTGTAATGCTTATTTGTATCTCTTAGTGAAATCTATTTGATTAGTGCTGCTATAGTATAAATACCACAAGGATATGGCTTCAACAAAGCAAATCTATTCACTCTACATTCAGGGCCCTAGATCTGAGGACAGGGCCTTGTCTTCTTTCAAATATGTGAGATTTCCATGTGTCCTGCCATGAGTTTCTTCAGTACCTAGGATGGTCTCATCACAAGGACACCAGGTCGCAAGCATAGACTCCATTCCTGGTGCTTCTTTCTTGGTGGTTCTGAATTGCCTCTCAACTTAATTTATATTCTCATTTTACCTTTTGTAAGATCAAGTGAGGCAGACCAGACCCCAAGAAAACTTCCTTTACATCTAATAAAGGCTGCCACTAGAGTAAAGTTATTGATTTGGGTATGGATGATATGTCCCACACTAACACTGCCTCATTAGCATAAACAAATAATCTAGCCCTGCCTCATTAATCACAGAGAAAGGTTAGGGCTGACAGCACATCACAAGATGGAGCTATATTAAATCATATCACAAAACCAAGGACAACCACACACTACTGTGAATTATGACCTAGCCAAGTTGATATCTCTTTTAGGGAGACACAAATCAATCCATGCTGGTCAATCCTTTGAGTTCCAAAATTCTTGGCCTTTCCGCATGCAAAACACATTCATGCTGTCATATCAATCCCAATGTTACATTATGATATCATGCCCTCTGCCCCCAATCAACTCTAACTCCAAATTCCATCCTAAAGAAAAAAATCTTTTTTTCCCCTCAATGTGTGAAATCTAGAATACCTGCTTCCAAAGTATAACATATCCTGACTAAAAGCAAGTAATACCAGAAAATATTTGCCTCATTCTACTGACCATGCTAATGTATTAAACTCTGTGGATTATAATAATCTTGGATGATGTTTAAAAGCACATAGGAAGTCCAGAACAATTAATTAATTGTATTTATGAAAACCTGTGCATAGACTAAGAGGAAGTCATTTGACAGAACAAGGAGACTGCATAGTTTAAAATCAGGAAAGTTGTGCATCAGAGTTATATTCTTTTAGCATACTTATTCAATCTGTATGTGGAGCAAATAATCCAAGATGCTGGACTATATGAAGGAGAATAAGGTATTAGGTTTGAAGGAAGTCTCATTAATGATCTGTGATATGAAGAGAGCCAGGCACCACTTAGTTCTCCTGGTCTCTGAGGATGTACAGCCATGATTTGGATAGAAAATTAATACATTGGACTAATTTCTTCCTTTTGTCTTTATTTTCCCTCTTTCTCTTTTAATCTGGATTTTCTGTGTTTCACTTAGTACATTTTAAATATCCAAGAGAAATGATGTTACAAATCACAGAACTCTCTTTTCTTTAGACATTTTTTAGAACTAGTGATCTATGGTACATACTGAGAAATTCTAATAGAGAAAATAAATTAATGAAGCACACAGAATTCTCTTTTACATTATGGAGTTATTAATAATGGTTAGCTGAGATAATTCAGATACAGGATTTAGCATAATGCCAAACATATAATCAATTTAAAACTAATTCAAATATTAATTTGAGCAGAAAATTTACACTTATTGTATATTTGATCCTTAAATGAGTTTAGGTAAATGGTATTAGAAACATTATGAACATTAAAATGGCTCATGTAAAATGTGATTTCTTTACTTGTAGGAGTGTGTTGTTTTGTAACCCCTGTTAAGAAAATGGGCTTATATTCAGTTAAAGCCAGAAAGGACAGCTGCCTCACCGTTTAGATTCTCCAGATTTCCATCTTGCTCTGTAAAGAGGTCTATCCAAATTTAATGTTTATAAGCACCAATATGACTACTATTCATTCACCTTTTCACAAGTCCGAAATCATTTTTGTGAAACTTCTTGCTTTTATGTAAGTTTTTTTAAAAAAAACAAATAGGTATCATGCCTGCATTATGCCCTAGCCTTATTAAGGAGGATAAGGAGGCCATTGATATTTTGTAGTTCTTTTTGCCCCATTGTGCATGTAGGAAGTCTTTCACTATGTGGGAAATCTTGGACATAATGATCTGGGGTTTAACCATCACTTGTTCCAGAGGAAATGAAAACATTCTTGTGGACTCCGTGGAAAGCAAAGATATAATTTGATAACCACTAAAACAAAACAACACAAAGCAAGAAAACACTAAAAAGTAAATGCAGTTTACCTTACATTTTATTTTTGACTCAGATTGTCACAAACTTACTGCCTGCCCTAGTGTAATACAACCACAGGTAATAACTTTATTGATCAATTACAGACTGAGCTTTTATTTGCTACTACAGTTGGTGTACTCTTTTTAGTGTAAAAATTCTCAGGAAAGGAGAAGAACCAGACAATTGCAACTGACATTCCAAATATTCCCTTTCCTGTTACACATTTTACTTTAAAGCTAAGCAATTATGTGGCTCTGATGATTTGCTGTCTCTGGGACAATAGTTTCCTGACATTTCAGAACAGCAGTTTATAATAATGCTTACATATGGGTTTGATATTGCATATTGTTAAAAGAATCAGCAGGTCTAGACTTATTTTTTAAGTATATGGCAATGATCTGCCTTATTCCAAATAGAGGGGCATGTGATTGAGTGCCCACTCAAATGAGTTATCAGAAAGTAGCCACACTGCACTGCAGGCACCAGAAATGCTAGGCTGCCCTTCAGGCTCTCCTTTGTGCTTCTGGACTTACCTAAAGGAAAGATGTCTGGATAGATGAATAGCCTTATACTTACTCTTCTCTGACTTGGAATGAGTGTTCAGAACAAAATTGCTGTCCTCAAATCAGGAACCACCCAAACCCAACTCACTGGCCCCGAGTCTATCCCAGAAGGACCCCATAGGACAGAGCAGGGCTGCTTTGGTGAGTTTCTGAGATGGTACAGGGAAAGAAAGAAAGCCCCAACTTTTTCCTGAGGAACGGCTGGTGGTTTTGAACTGCAGACCTTAAAGTTAGCAATCCAATGGGCAACGACTACGTCTCCAGGACTCTCTTCAAATCAGGAAAGCTAGGCTCAACTTCTTACCTTGGATAAATTGGCTAATTTCTCTCACAATTCTCATCTCATATCAGTTCTCCCCTCTTAGCTCAAAGTTTTGTGGTAGAAATGCAAAGGTTACCTGAAATACTTTTAAACTACTAATCAGTGTAATATTACTGTCTCGCGCTCACATATAAAACTTACACATAATTGTGATGGCCATTTTTAATAGCATTGAATGAAAGGAAAGGTGTCAGGATTATTTCTCGGAAATGTGCGCTGGCATTTTCTAAGTGGTATGTATACTTGATACTAGGACGCTGCAGCTCCATTTCCCTCCTTGTGGTTATGAGCACTTACAACCAGCTCACTGGCGTCTGTCAAGTCTCCCCAGGTCTTGAAAATAATTGCGAGTGGCTTGTGATGACTTCAGCCAATTCCTTATGAAACCTAAGAAGCAGGAATTGGTGTCTTCAATGGAAAACCTTCCTCTTTAGAAAATCTTCTTTCTTGAATATTTCCATGCAGTCCTCGATCTTGCATTCCTTTGTAGCCACCTTGAGGAATATGGAGGGGCCCAGGAAGCGCAACGGCTTGACCACTCAGACTGACTCCACCAGCTTCTTCATGAGTGACCGCGTGGCAGTTTGCTTCCATTAAATTTTACAGCTTGGGAATCATTATGAGACAGGTGTACTTTGTCCTGTAGGTTTCTATGAAATGAAATTACTTCAAGTGCATTGGATTAGATGAATCAGAATGCAAATAAGTTTTTCAAAGACAGATTATAAGTAAATAAATTTTTAATCCCATCTTTAGTCTGGTTGAGGACTGTCTTTGTCTTATTTCTATTATACTAAGTAAACATCTATTTATTTTTCTGCATGATTGTAAATTATTTCCTTCTACATCTTATTTGAACCCTACAGAGACACCTAAGATATAGTCATCTTTTCTTAAATACGTTATTCCCTATGTACACCTTACAGGAAAAAAAAGAACTCATTGAGTTTTTTTAAACATTAGCTTCCAAGTCTTCTTTTACTCTATGCCTGATTTCATTTGTGAATATAAAAAGTCTGTGTTCATTTGCCCCACACTTTTAAGTAAATTCTTTGAAAGTATTTTTATGTGTTCTGAGGGCATTTCTATTGACTGTCAACGACCCTTTCATTGCATTGCAAACTCATTTTGAGTGAATTCTTTGGATTTTAAAAAATGTACAAAATATCATCATAGGAAGATCCTCTACCCATCTCTCAGAGAGTGGATTTTTCAACCTCCTTGATATTATATATTGAGCATACCCACACCATATTTTATTACACAATCATGTAGATTTTACATTTTAATTAGTGATGTTTAGTTAAATAAGAATGAATGGCTTCTATAAATTTTATTCATCACTTGTCTAATTAGTGAGATATTCTTAGGTGAATGTTTTTATTTGTGTTGCCCCCTCATTAAAATAGTTAATGACTAACTGTAAGACACAGGCCAAAAGTTCCATGTGCATTAATCACTATGACCCAATTTTACCTTTTTTTGGTAAAGGTAACAACTCTATGAAAGCTTTTAGTTTTCATTTCTTGGTTCATAGACATCATTGTGGTTAAGTAGATTTTAGTGTTTGTATGCTTTCCTGCTCATTATTTCATTTGCTACATAGAAATTCCATGATAAGAAAAGTCTGGTTTGCTCTTCATTTTACCTAAAGGCAGACATTAGTCACAAACATTAACTGAATACAAAGGTGCCATGAGTGATATCATGAGAGGATTTGTTGTTATCTTATGAGCCTTTCTAATTCTGATTTTAAATAAACATTAATGTAGCCCACAAAAGGCAGCTGTAGTATGCAAAATTTGGCCTTTATACTCCTAGTTTTATGCTTAAATTCCCTCCCAAACCTCTCACAAAAGAATCCTAATCTCTGCTATCAGAGGTGTAATATACGTTCATTTACTAACTTCAGAACTAAAATTATCTAGAAGAAGAAAATGGGCTACACTCAGTGTTGATCACTGTTAACTCCTTGATTAGTGTTGTCCAATATGATAACCACTCACTTTCTGTAGCCATTTGAATTAAAACTAAATAAAAAGTTGTTTCTCAGTTTCCTCGCCACATTTCTAGTTCTTGGTAGTCACAAAGTACAGCACAAATAGAGAGTATTCATGTGTATAGGTATATATGATATATTATACATAGATATACATATATACATACACATATGGATGTATGCACACAGATTTACGTGTATGAGGAGATGCTAAAAAAAAGCTGGAATCTTTTTTTCAAAGTCATGTATTTAAATTTTTTACAAAACAACCTTATCACCTTCAAAATATTCTCCATTACCTTTAATGTATTTGTCAAATCTGTAACTCCATTTTTGGAAACAATTTTAAAACTCATCTTTTTAGATGGCTGACAGCACGTTCCTTGTGTTTTTTTTTTCACCTCTTCTATGCCATCAAATCTCTTTCTGTTTTTATTCATGGAAACAAAAAGAAGTTGCATGGAGTAAGGTCATGTGAGTCAGGTGCATGGTCAAGAGATGCATATTGTTTTTTGCTAAAGACTGACGCATTAAGATGGTTGTGGGGGCAGGCATATTGCCATGGTGGCAAAACCAGTTCCCCATCTGCCACATATAAGGCCTTTTCTGTTGCACACTGTCACACTATATTTTCATATCTCTAAATAGAAAGCTTGATTAACAGTCTGACCTGGTGGAACAAACTCCAAATCACTGCAAGTGGACATTTCATTCATTCAGGAAGTTGACAGATGTCCAGAATGAGGTTTGTCATCAATTGACATTTCTCCTCTTTTAAAACAAGGAAACCACTCATAGTCTTGCGTTTTTCCCCTAGCACTATCCTTGTAAGCTATGTCCAACATCACAACAGTGTCTGTGGCATTTTTCCAGAGCAGAAAACAAAAATTCACAGCCACATTCTGTTTTCTTAAGTTGGCCATCACATAAAATGAGTTTTGTGTGAAACTGCTTTCATGAAAAAATTCTCTGTGACCAAAGATAACCTTCCCAGGTGATGCCACTGGGTGCACTAACTCAGAGTGAGTTGCCAGATACTCACCTAGTGAGAAAAATGCATACTAAGAATGGTCCACTCCGCAAAACTTTCTTCCTTTTTGGGGGGAGCATACCTTCTTGTATGCATGTGCATGTGTGTGTAATTTTAGGTTGAATATAACTTTTGTACATATATTTATCTATGTATGATATGAGAAACCCTGGTGGTACAGTGGTTTAACTTCTTGGCTGCTAACGGAAGGTTAGCAGTTGGAACCCACCAACTGCTCTGGGAGAGAAATATATGACAATCTGCTTCTGGAAAGCTAAGCTTACTATGAGTTAGAGTATGACATGACATATGATTATATAAGAGATAAATCTATATAAATTGCATATATTTATGTAACGACATAAAATTTGTAGATAATTATGTAGCTATCAATGTAAGAGTATATTAAATTATATATTTCTCTCCATGAATTGCCACATAGACTAACACTGATAATTAGGATAACTTTCACTTAATACTTTAATAGGCACTTTATTTAGTGGAAAATATCTTGATTATGACAAATTTGCTACCAGCTAGTCCATTTTTAAAACCCACAATAATACATTCCAGGGTGTGTTATGCTGAGACATTGCCATTCTGGGAAAAATGAAGTCACTTGGCCTGGGACTTGGCGAGTCGGAACATGCTCAAGAGAAATAACATTTAATCAGGACACAATGGCTACTTAATTCCTCAAATTTTAGTTCCAACAGCACCTGTTTATTCCATGACACTTTTTAATGTTATACTCGCTAAGGTTTTTACAAGACCATTAAATTTGCTTTCTTGAAATGCAGCACCAACCACTTGCAATACATACATTAAGCTAAAAGACAAACAGAGTAGAAAATAGGCCTTTTACTGGTTGTGGTAGAATCTGCTGAGTTGGTTCCAGTTCCTTCGGCTGGTGACAGATCATCATTGGCGCCTGTGAGTTCACGCATTCTAAGGGTTAGTGTTTTGTAAGTGTCCTATCACGTAACCACAGGCAGCGCTACTTCCGTACACCACGTGAGCTCAAATTGCATCCTCTGATGATCCTTGAAAGTCCTGAGGGAGTGGAGTATCGGACAGGTAAAGTTTGGTTGAGAAAATATAGGCTAATGGTCATTAAAAGGCATGGCTCTATAACAGGGAAGGGGTCACTGGAGAAGAGAGGACTGGATTTAAAAGAGAATTACTATTTTTACTTTAACTTGTCCCACCTTGGACTTTGCAGGTGAAAAGGATTAAGGCATTTTAATTTTGCTCACATTTAGTTTGAGAAATTCCATGTAACAGATGAAATTTGTAAGAATATTTACCCTGGAAGGAAAATATTTATCTGGCAGGTAGAAAGATAGAGGATCTTTAATGACTAAAGATGGCAGGTATGCTCAGGTCACTGGGAATGGAAACAATAATATTTATGTAGGCAATCTTTGAAAAAAGATAGGACAAAAAGGTTTTTTCATAAGGAAAGGAAGAATAAGGATCCTAATTCTATGAACGAAATGATTTAGATTGTTGACTTGTTAACTCCTGGGAACAAAAATGGAATTTTTGAATTCACTTTGCTAAAATAGAACTATTGGTTGGATTTACATCACACTTGAGATATTATATAGATAGCTAGACATTTATTCTCCAGAATTGTCTTTTATGCCATATATAAATTGCAATTTATTAAAATCAAATTATAAAAAATTCCAGAAATGGCAGTTAGTTGTCCAACATGTATTTTTTAAAGCCTCTGTACAATAGTGATTCATAGCAGTCATGTAAGGCAAAAAATGTGCATTAGTTTCCAGGCTGCACTTTTAAAACTTATCATTGCTTTGCCTTAAGGTTTATTTAATCATTCGTGCTGCATTTGTCCTAATCTGTTATCTGTGTGTAGACTATGAGGCAGTCAGAGAATGTTAATTTCCCCATGTGTGGTTAATTAGTGTGATTTTTAGACATGCCCTGCAGTGAATTTGGAATACTTTTAAATAAAGTATTCTTTCCAAGGGAAAAAGGCATTGCAGCAAGAAATGAAAATAATTGGAATATGAAGTGTATTCTCTTACTAATGATACCATAAATACGAAAATAAGCGCATTAACCTTGGAATCACTATGTATAAAAGGCAGACTGGGTCTCCCATTAATAAACTCATCTAAAGAATGTTTTTACCTGTAAAAATTTAGCATTGGGGTGTGTTAAGTGAATTTTCTTGAACTCTTTTTTTAAAAACTAGCTGTGTGTCCAATAAAGTTCCTCTGGGGGGAGGGGTGGTGGAATGACCTGGGTGTTAACAGTTCTGCAGCTTCAGTTTGACTTAGCTGTCTTGCTATAGAAATTGTCATGACAGAAAAAATTTCTTCCTTTAAAACAAATTAGAGTTGAAAGTGATGCACCTATCCTGGTGTATTTTATCTGTTTCGAATGACGGTAAATTTCTTCATACTATTGAGTAATTCAAGTAAACAGAAAAAAAAAAACCAGATATGGAATATTTTCGATTTGGTGGTATGCAAAATCACATTCGAAGTCTTCAGAAAGCAAGTGAGGGCTAACCACAATTGAATGGGAGATTGCCATTTGATAGTAATGAAAACCAGAAAATACTGAGTTTTTGTGGCGACATCCCCAATTCTGCCCAGTCCTGTTCCATTATCACACTCTTGCCTATGTTTGAGCCCATTTGTGGTAGCTGCTGGGTCAATCCACCTTCCTCTTTTTCACTCTCCCCCACCCCACTCCACCAAGAATGATCTCCTTCTTCAGAGAGCACGTTTAAAGTTTTGTCACTTAAAGTCTGGCCTTGGTTGCTTTTAAGGAGCATCCTTGCTTACACTTCCTCAAGACACGTTTGTGTTTTGTTTTGTTTTTCTGGCAATTCGTGATGCTTTCAATATTCTTTTCCAACAGCATAATTCAAAGGCATCAATTATCTTTGGCCTTCTTTATGTTTTATCCATCTTTGGCTTGCCTTCAGGGTTACTGAAAATACCATAATCCGTGTCAAGCTCACTTTAATCTTCAAAGTGACAGGTAAGACTTTCAAACTCTTTTTAAGAGCATTTCTTTGTTACAGATGTACACAATGCAATCTGTCTTTTTGTTTCTTCACTACTGCTTCCATGGGCATTGGTTGTGGATGCAAGTACAATGAAATCCTTGACAAATCCATTATCCTCTCCATTTATCAGGATGTTGCTTTTTGGTCTACTTGTAAGGGTTTTTGTTTCCTTTGTGGTGAGGTGTCAGTTATACTTGAATCTTGTTTGTCAACCTGCGGTAAGTAGATGACACAACCAGGCTTGCTGAAAGTGAAGAAGATTTAAGCTCACACTGATGAAGAACAAAGACGATAGCCATAAAAAAAGTAGTCTGAGAAACCTAAGGGGTAGTTGGACGCAGTTTTACAAGGTCACTGTGAACCTTGTAAAAGTGATCATAGACTCCACATCCTAGATTTTTTTGGTTTATCCAAATTTAATAACTTGGGCAGGAAGGAGGTGGTGGTGGTGCTGTGGTGGACTGAGGTTAGTGTGATCAAAACAAAAATTAAAATTGTATGGCCATTTTAAGACTTAGTCATCATGAAGCAAGAAATGGTGATGCCTGTTGCTTTTGAGCTTTCATGATTATCTAATCTCCTGCCATTAAATGTGACTGCCAATATGAGAGCTTAGTTTGGATTTTATAATGTGCTTTATAATAAAAAATACTTAGCAAATACAGATTGGATTAAGTTAATAGTGTTAGTGATCAATTTTGGATATATATATATATATATATATATATATATATATATACACACACATACATTAGAACTGCTCCATGGGATTCTTTTGGCAGTAATATTTACAGAAACAGCTTATTAGGCCTTTCTCCCATGGCACCTCTGGGTAGATTTGAACTGCCAACCTTCTGGTAAGTCATCAGGAGCAAACTGTTTTTGTTTTTGCCATCCAATGACAATTTATAGAAAATGGAGTGTGGTTATTCAAAAGGTACAGACCAATAACTCTATAAATTTTGTGGTAAAGATATGGACAACAAAATGTGATCCATTTAGAAAATCTCCACATGTGCAATATGTTCCTCATGTTATCCAACAATCATCATTATTCCCAAACTTTCCCATCATCATCCTTAAAAGAAGCTCAGTCCCCTGAAGCACACAATTCCTTTTAAAATATCCTTACATCTTTAGAAGGATGATGTGTTATTAAAGACATCAGCTACATCAAGTTGAAGTAAATAAGAGTTGCAGTGATTCCTGCTTTTACATAAAAACACCTTACTAGGTAGGAGAATAAGTAAGCTACGCAGAGGGTAATCATCTTCATAGAAAGATACAATGTCTGCTTGTCCAGTTAACCCCAGCCCACTAAACTTGAATGAATAGATGTTCTCCCCAGGCTAAATTTTGCTACTCTTTCAGAATGTTCATTATTTTAGAGTGAGGCCTACCATGACATAAACTGTAACATAGAAAACACAAGGGCACAAATACTAAAAGTAGTTTCATTTTAATGGATAAATATCAGCTTAGAAAAACAACATATTTATCCTTTGGTTTTTTTTCATATTAATATCAAATTAAGTTGGATAAAAAAGCTCCCAATTTTTCTTCAGGCGAATTTTTTTTCCATCTTAAGCAGCAGTTTTCATTTAATACAAAATAACTCCATGGCAAATGCCCAAATTTCATGCTAACACGTGTAATTTTCCAGAAGAAATGTCAAATCCTATTGCTGACCCTAAAACGTGGATTGATTAGATGCAGCATCAGAATTCTACTAAGAACTTCTGAAATGAAGACAAGTGGGTGCATCAGTAGTAATGCAAATAGTTTGTTTCAAAAGAGGAACTGTTTGGGTGGGTTTTGTTTTAGTTTTTTTTGCTACAGCTGCATGTTTCTCTGGCTTTGAATAGGTTGGATAATATTTCAGATGGAGCGATGAAGCACAAATATGTGCATTCAAATTCCTGCTATTTTGCACATGTATACATGACTGTCAGGGAGTTTCTTATACCTCACCCAGGTATAACATGTAGCAGTTGATATAGATGTCCAATTCCGCCACCCTTACTCTCCCATGGGCTTCATTTGTCAAAATGAGTTTGTGAGCTTTTTGGACATAGAGTTGTGTCTTCTTTCATATTGAATTAGCAACCATATCATTTGCTCTTCCTGACTATATTTTAATTTTGTATTCAAAGAATCTTTCACCTCTTTATTACAGAAGTTGCGCAAACTTGATCCTAAGTATAAAGCACATGATGATATTTATCTATTAGAGTCATAAACTAAGATAAGATAAAACAACAGCTATGACCATTACAAATGCATTTGGTTCCAACCATTTGACCACGGTTTCATGTTGGAAACATGAAGAGCATTTAAATAACATCTCTGCATATGTGCCACATCACTTTCTTTCCTTTGTTTTCCTTCCAACTTAAAACCCTTGTGCTTACCTCTCTTCCTCCCAGGTGGAAGCAGTATTTTTCATATGGCGAACTCACCAGTTCATTAATAACTGAGTATGTGTTGAGCATCCACTATGTGCCAAGCACTATGTTAGGCGCTGGGAGCAAAATTATAAGACACGTTAGATTTATGAGAATCCATGAAAAAGCATTGCTACAAAATCACAGGAGCATTTATTTAACAAAAATATCAATATATGAAACTATTGTTTCTCAGTATATCCTCCTTCTAGTACTATATACTCAGAAATGTGGTTTCTCTAACCTTTCCTCAAAGAATTTTGTGCTTTTTGACTTAAATCACTTCAAAACATGACTATTGACATCCTCCAGGGACTCCAATTGGGCTTCTTTGTGAGGTTCTTTTAGTTTTGTGTGTAAAAGGAAGCCAGAAAGGGCCAGATCAGACCTGCAGGGTGAATGGAGAAAGGATTTCGCTGAAATTCCCCTAGGACAGGCCTTCAACCCTTATAGAAAGGTAGATGGGGTGTTGTGATGGGAAAAGAAATCCCTCAAGATACCTTTCCTGGCCTTTTCCACTCCAATGCTGTTTTCCAATTTTTAAGAAACAACTTCATAATAAGCTTCTGTGAATGCCCAGTTTCCTTAGATAGATAGATAGATAGGTAGATAGGAAGATAAATATCAAGATTTCACCTTGGAAGCTTAAAACACAACGACTTTGAATGTTTTCTTTTGATTAGACATTTGAATGAACCTTTTTTTTCCTTTTCTGAAGCTACTTTAATGAAACAAAGATAAGTATGTTTCTGAAATAGCCTGTTCATGTAGTTGCCATGGACCACGGAGACATATTCAAAGATGTTTTATTTGGAATAAACAAACCCGTACATGTATGAATGGAAGCTCCAGTAGTCATGTTTTTTGAATTAGCCTCCTATGGATCATGGAGTTTTAAATCTCATGGGGGGAATGGAGCTAGTACATCTCTCTAAGGTACTGCATTGAGGCCTCCTCTCCTAAAAAGTCTTTTCTCTTCTTTATGGGATCAAACTCTCTCGTGCAATTGTACTTGATCCTTTTGACACTTTCATTAACTCAGTAACAACACTTGTTTTATTCTGAGCATTTCTTTTTGTCCCAAGTTGGCTTTGGAGCATAATCTTTTCTTGATGATGCTCAAGCACCTTTTTCATCATACTCAAAAGCCTATCAGTCTTTTAATGTCTCTCACTCCATGAGGCTATTGGCTTTTCTGTGCACAGATTCATTACTGGGAAACACTTTTCTCCTGCCCCAGCTGCCAAGGGAACAAATGCTCTGTTGCTCTTCAAATGTTTTCGTCCTGGATCAGATGCTTCTGCGAGCTCCGCGGTTGTTCCTGAGCAGCCTCTTCAAAAACGTTGCGATACATTTTAAGAGGTGAACATAAAAATCAGGCTTACCAAGGACAGCCCCCGGCTTCTGTAACATTATGCCTTATACGCCTCCTCATGTAGCCCTCATCATTCCTCACCATTTTGCTCGTTTGTCTGTTTTTGTTTTGTGATTTCTGTAGCTCAGAGGAATAAGGGAATGAGTAGGCATTTTAACTTATAGAATTTACTCTCAAGGAAGTTTTTGGCTTTTTTTTTTGTTGCTGATGACTTCATTCAGAAGATAACAAATACATACCACGTACATTTCTACAAACATCATCAAAAGATCCACATCATTCAAGTTTAGTAACCATGCACATAAATAAATTAATACTCTGAGAGTTTAGAATATGCTTCTCAGAACTTCATTTCCTCCCTATGTTCATTAAATAAAGTGACCAGATTTTAAGCAGGACACCATTGACCGTGGGGGGGAGGGGGGGGTTCTTGAAAAATTTGGTCTATACAGAGCAACAAAAATGTTCATAGAATGCAAAAATAATATTGTAATATATTTATTTTAGTTTTAAAATGCTGCGGGATGTTGTTAAGTTGCTGAAAAATGAGACGTCTGGTCACCTTACCCTAAGAGCTTTGGAACCAAGAATTAAAATGTAGTAGTGGCACAATTTCTAAAATGGTTGTGGTCTTGAGTTGGTATTTCACCTATGTGAAGCTGTCACTCAACGTGCAATCTTAGATATTTATATTGTGACCAAGAATGTCTGTTAGGAAATGTAAAGAACAGTCTAACCAGACAAGTTCTTCTTGGTAAGTCACCTCCTCGCCCACCTGTATGCTACTGACAACGGACCTGTTTCAATTGAATGCCTTCATCCTCCTGTCTCCCCTTCATCCTCACCCCTTATACCTGGCTCTAACATTACTAATTAATGATTATATCAATGCATTCATATGGCAGTAGCCAGTCTACCTTATCTTTGATATGAAATTCATTGAATATCAGTTTGAATTAGACTGAAGTTCACCAACTTACCATACTTTATTTGATGTTGATTCTGGTTACCATTCTTTGGGAACAGTCCAATGACAAACATTTATTCTGGGTTTTGTCATTTCTCCTTAGCGTGCTATTCAAAGATTGTAGAATCACTGGCAATGTCCCTTGGATTTTAACTAGATAAGAAAATGGATATGTTTATTTCCCATCAGTCTTTGTGATCACAATTGCACATATTTTTTACTAGTTTGCATACTTCCTTTTACACCTTTTATTGTTATTTTATTTTAAATCATTCTATTGGAGGCTCTGTAATGGGATGTCCAGTTGCCTACAGATATGTTTTGGTTCCGCACTTCACACTCCCCCTCATTCACAATGATTTGTCTTTTTGTTCTTGATGCCTGATACCTGATCCCTGCAGCACCTTGTGATCGATCACACAGGCTGGTGTGTTTCTTCCATGTAGGCTTTGTAGTTTCTAAGCTAGATGGCCACTTGTTTATCTTCAAGTCTTTAAGACCCAGACACTGTAATTTTTGATAGTTGGGCAGTATCATCTTTTTTTTGTTTTTGTTTTTTTAGGGGGGCATCACTGCCCTCAGGTGGTGGGAGTAGGAGTCTTAGCCTTTGCTCCATGGAACTGGACTCGAACCTCCATCCCAGTGGGCCGCAGTCCCGCACACAACCACTGCGCCACCGGGGCTCAGCCTAGTATCATCTTTCTTCACAACATTTATTTATGCACCCACTTTGTCTTCAGTGATCGTATCGAGAAGGTGAGTATCTGAGTGTTGGATTATTAGAACGAAGTATTCTTGCATTGAGGAAGTACTTGAATGGAGGCCCAAAGTCCATTTTCTACCTTAAAACTAAACCTATAACTATGTGCACATAGATCTATTACCCCATCCTCTTATATAAATATATTTATCACATGTACATATCTTTATTTAGACCTCTGTAAATATCCTTTGCCTCCTAGTTCTTCCTCTATTTCCTTATATTTTCCTCTTGTCCCACTATCATGCTCCACCTTCATTTGGGTTCAGCAATTCCTCTCAATTACATTGCCCTTGATTAAGCCCTACCAGGCTTCCTACACCCTCCTTACCACTGATTTTGGATCACTGGTTGTTCCCATGTCCCCGGGTTTGTTAACACCTCTTCCTTTTCCCCACCTCCCCTTCTTGGTCTGTTGTTTTCTCCTCTAGACTTTTTATCCCATCTATATTATCTACCTAGACCTGTGGAAATAATAACATGCACAAAAACAAAACAGAGCAAAACAAAACAACAACAAACGAGAACCAATGACCAAAAAAAGAAAAGCCTATAAATAATTCAAGGTCTATTTGTTGACCTTTAGGTGTGATTTCCAGTCACGTCTGATTTTTGGTATACCCTGGAGACTTTCTTGTTCTGTTCCTTTTGCTGTTCTGTTGCAGGACCTTAGTGCTTTGCCTCAGTGTGGTGGGGTCAGATCAGGCACAATTTCCACTCTGTGTTTCCCGTGTTGTTCCCTGTGGAGCTAAGGGTCAGTGAGGGATGTCATGTCTCGTAGTGGGGCCAGCCCTATGGTCCTCTCTGTGCATTGGTTTCCCAGAGTAGGAATATCACCCTCAAAGCTTGGTAGACCAAGATGTGCTCCACTCTCTCTTCCTCCCCTTCACTTGCTCACATGTGCTGTGGTCAGACATGTCCCTCTCTCTGAGCTGCAGCCTCAATGCTGTCCTCTGAAGTGAATTTTTCTGAGGGGAGGAGCAGCTGTCTACGTAGTTGGGCTTGGGGCCAGCCCCTTAGACCTCTCTATTTGTTTCCTAGTTCAGGCCGGTGTGTTGCATTCACTTCTTGGAGTAGCGAATTGAAGTCTGGTCCCTTTTTCCCTGTGGAGATAAAAGCAATACCTTCCTCTTGGGTAGGTTAGTGCCCTGTTTCCTTGCTACCCATTTTTTTTTGCCCCCTCCTTTTTGGTTTGCTACCATATATATCCCTGGATTTGGTCCGGCCCCTGCCATATTACCTGGACCTCACCCCAGGAATGTTTGTATACAGTAGCTTTTTTCCCTATGCACCCTAATCTCCTTACAACTATTTGGCTAGTCTCAGCAGATTCAACATGGTCTTGTTTACATTAGGTTAGATCACATCCAGGGGACCTGTAGGTCTCAATTGTTACAAAGCCCAACTATTGCATATACCATAATACAGTGAGCATATTCCCTGTCCTTTCTGATCTAAGTCTTCTTCAAAGCCTTTTTTCACGACATAGTACTTGCCAAGAATATCTGCTTTTATCACACATTTCTAAGATCCAAATTCAGTTTTTAAAATCTTAGCACCTTCCAAGTTAAGGAGAAGCTATATGGAATCTGCCCTTAAGTCTCAGTCTTTATGCAGAATACAGCAAGGGTCTTTTACATCATCTCATGTCTCTTTCTCCGTAATGGTATTTTACCTATATTGCCTTTCTCTCTGTTGTTCCAAAGGACCAAGTTTCTTCCCACTTGGGGTGTTTATGTGTCTGCCAAGAACTTATTTCCTTCCATCTCTCTTATGGCCACCTTTCCCTCCGGGTACATTACCTTCCCAAGCAAACCACTTACCACCCAGTCCAAAGGTGTTCTTTCTTTATGTTCTTTCTTAACCACCTACCATGAACTTCTTTATTACACTCAATTATCCTATGTCCTAACTTTTTAATTGTTTTGTTTTCCCTTCTACTGCACTGTGGGCTCCATAAAGGCTTGTCATGTCTATTTTTATCAACTATTGATTGCCCAATGTCTATCACAGTGACTGGCACCAAGTTCAAAATTTGTAAATATTTATTATGTGAGTGCCTTATTTTTTCACTTTTAATTCAACATGTATTTTATTGTCTATAACCTGATTCTTCAATTATACTGTAATATCTCCAAGAAAACAAACATCATTTTAAACTTCTTGAGCAGAGAATATAAAAACTGCCTCTTTTTAAAGTGACATTTACCTGGCTGGGTTGTAGCCGTAAGCTTATATAATTTTTGAATTCCTTGGGTGAAAAATTTGATGCTGACAGTTAGATACTGCTTCTTAGAAGGGCCTGTACAAGTGCAGGGAGCTTTAAAAAAGCCTTTCTTGGTACCAAATAAATCTTCCTCTATTAACTAGAGTAAAAGCTCTATAGCAACATGCTGCTTATTGCACTAAGGTGACCATTTGATATCTGAGTCACCTTCACCTCACAGATACACTGTTTGACGTTAGATATATCCCCACCACTCCTGCCCATTTCTGTCCTTCCTGTTGACTGTGTTCAGCTAAATACCAATGAGATAACAGTATGAGAAGCCAACCTTACCGCAGCAGCTGTTAATACCCTGTTACTAGTCCGATGATGTCAATAGTTATGTTGACATTGCTATAGCATCATATTAGTCTGAAAATCTCATTCTCTTCCCAAGTTGCCCATGTTTGCTTTTCCCCCCCTCCTTTACCTGTCACTTTGCATCAGGAATTAGCATCTATTTTATTCACAACAGTAAAACTATTTTTGCCCATTTTCCCCCCACATTATTTATTGTTGAGGAATGAGAGTAAGACAAACGCAGAGCCCTTTGACTTCTGCTCCCTGCCTACTCTAGTTCAACAGTCGTAATTTTATGGATGAGGCTATAAAGATACCCAAGAAAGGGAAAATATACTAAATATGTCACTAAGAATTAGAGTTTCCCAAATAAAATTTTCTTGCCCTCGCCCTCTGCCCCACTGCCCATATTTTAGACCAGTGAATTATGAACTTTCACAGTGACCTGGGGTTCAGTGGGTCTGGAGATGATCTTCCAGCTCTAAGACAATGTTTAGGTTAAAAGATCTGAGTTTGGAAGTGCTAAAGTGAGTATGGAAAATAAATGTCTTGCACTCCGAGGTAAGGAACGACAATGGGCTCTGTTGATGAAATCAACATTTAATTAATACCTACTATGCACTAGACACTCTGCTGAAGAATAGGAAGGCAGCATGGGACATGCCCCTAGATTCTAAGGGGCTTGACCTTAAGAAACTTGCATATTTAGAAAAGAAACACACTTAAACTCAATTGTGCTATGACAGGGGTTTATACTAAATATAGTTGTCATACAAAGGGGTAAGTAACTTTTGTGTAAGGAGTAGGGATACCTAATTGAGGCAGGAGGCATGTAAGATGTCAGTGGTAGACACTGTTGGTTCTTCTTTTCAAATGATTTTTGAGGGGGATTATTACAAATCTTATGACAATTCATCATCCAGTTGTATTAAACACACTTGTACATATGTTTCCATCCACATTTTCAAAACATTTTCTTCCTATTTGAGCCCATGGTTTCAGGTCTTCTCCCTCCCTCCTTCCCTCACATTTCCACCCTTATGGACCCTTGATCAATATATATTATTGTTGTTATTTCTTGTCTTACATTGTCCATTGTGTCCCTTCCCCCACACATCTGTTATTCTTCCTATTCATTATTCTTAGTTCAGTTTTCCCGAAAGCAGACTGCAAGATAAAGATGAGGGTAGTTTCTCCCAAGAACTATAAAGGAGGGACTAGTGAGACAGGGAAGGGAAGAAAGTCAATGAAGGATGAAAACACAATGAGCTTGTTAGCACTGTGGGAAACTGGGGCTCCATTCTGCTGGTGATGCGCTGAGAAATTGTGTAGAATATCCCTAAGGGAGGAGAGTGGAAACCAGACTCTGCTGCCTCAAGTCAGTTCTAACTCACTGGGGAGGCAAGCAAGGTATTTACCCACCAATGCCCTTTCCTTGCTGGCCGAGGATTATTATGTCTGATAGGACAAGCGTGCATAGAGGGAAAGTAGGACTCTCAGGTAGAGTAAGGCAGCACATCTTGGGGATGTGAGGAAGCTGTAGATGTCTTCAGAGTAGGCATGGACAGTGTCCCCTAGAGCTTTCTATTCAACAGCTATTCTCATTTTTAGTCCATTTTAGTAGAATTCTGAGTTTCACAGTATTTGGAGATCTCAAAACCAAGGGTTGTGCTTCAATCTCAGAAATGAATAGTGATTACTAGAGCACAGTCATGATTATTCTATTTCTCATTGCAAACATGAACATGTGATAAAACCTTGAAAAGAGAAATAAAAAACTCAGCTTACCAACTGATTGAATGGGATGCCTCAGGCAGAAGAATGGGTTGAGATATACTTGCCAATTGGGGGAGAACTGAAGGGTGGACGATGACTGCTCAACTGTTTACTTGGCCATTCAATACATGTGTCAAATACTTTCTACATGACTTGGAGCCCTGATAGTGTAGTGCTTACGCATAAGACTGTGATCTGTGTTTGAAATCACCGGCAGCTCTGCAGGAGAGATTGGACTTTCTGCTCCCATACCATCTCGGCAATGCACAGGGAGTCACTACGAATCAGCATTGGCTTGAAGGCAATAAATGAACACATATCTATAAAAGATGCCATCATGAGGAATGATTGATTGACTACTAAGCAGGATGATGTTGGTTAGCACCTGCTGCTCCACAGTGCAGGAAACCTGGTGACGTGCTTCTATGAAGATATGCAGATTAGCAAATCCTCTGAGGCATTTCTGCTGTGGCAGACGGGGTCATTGTGAGTTAGAATCAACTTGACTCACACAATAATAAAAAGACCATCTCTAGCATGAACATTTTTCTCGACTGTTTTGATTATTCTATACATATATATGGGAGGAACATAGGACACAGTACTGGGAAAAAGTTCATTCTGTTAAACATAAGGCTGCCAGCAGGCAGAGTAGCTAACAACAACACCATAGGAAAGAATGGCTTCCGGAACCCAACTTCAGACTGAATCTTTCATAGTTTACTGCTGAGTTAGTTCCCATTCCCCAAATCTTGACTTCTTTCCCAACCATGCTAGCTAGGTTTGCAGAGATCCCAGTGTCACTTGTTCAAATGAAGACTTTTAATGCAACATTACTTGAAATAGTTTAAAAAAATGCAGAGCCTGAATTTTCATCAATAAGAGAATGAGTGGAGTATTTACCACATGCAAAAAGAATATTATAGATCAGTTTAAATAAATTAACTAGGGCTGTGTGCTTTAGCTGAGATCAATCTCAATTTGAGTGAATAAGGCTAACTATAATGTGTATACATATGTGTATATATATATACTTTCTTTAAGTGTCAATTAGCATAGATATATGTATCAGTAAATATGTGTTCTTCTTGTTAGGTGTCCTCAAATCAGTTTCCAGTCACAGGGCCCTACGCACAATGGAAACAAATACAGCTGGCACTGCTCCCTCCTCACGGTTGTTATCTTTGAGTCTGTCCTTGCAGCCACTATATGAATCCATCTTGCTGAGTGTCCTCCTATGTTTTTATGCCCATCTACCAAGAATGGTAACCTTGTTCACAGAATGGTCTCTAAAGTGACCTCTACTGATAGTATACCCAAAAGAGATGCCCTCCTTGCAAGTGTGGAACATTCTGACTGTATTCCTTGCAAGACAACTTGTTTTTCTGGTAGTCCATGATACTTTCAATATTGTTCAAGCTAAACATAGTTCAAATGCATTACTTCCTGATCTCTGCATTCATTGCCCAGCTATCATGTGCATCTGCGGCAATTGAAAATACCATGGCTTCACATCCTGGCCCAAGCCCTGAGGACAATATTTCTGCTCAGGGCAGCCAATCCACAGAGAGGACTATAGGGCCGGCCCCACCATGAGACACTGCTTTCCTCACTGACCCATAGCACCACTGGTGACTACACTGGAGACACACGGAGGGAATTATGCCCGCCCTTACCCCACCGTACTGAGGCAAGACACTGGGACGTGCAACAGAGCAGCAAGGAAAGCAGAGCAATGAAGTTCCCAGGGAACACCAAAATGCACATGTGAGGGTGCACGGTGCCCCATCAAACTTAACTGGAAAATATTTGTAAAGGACAACAAATAGATCTTTAGCTATTTATAGACTTTTTGTGTGTGTTTGTGTGTGTAGTAGCTATTGTTTATTTTCTATTGTTGCTTTGTTTTGCTTGATCTTGTGTTTGTGCATATTGTTGTCTCTTCATGTCTATCTGGATGTGATAGGATAAACAAGCTGGAAGAGAGCACTGTGGGACAGCAGTTCTGGGGGGACATGGGCCAGGAGGAGGCAGGGAAAGGAAGTGAGTGCTAACAAACCCAGGAATAAGGGAACAACAAGTGACCAAAAAGCAATGAGGAGGAGAGTATAGGAAATCTGGTTGGACTTGATCAAGGACAATGTAACCAAGAGGAATCACTGAAACTCAAATGAAGGCTGAGCATGATAGTGGGACAAGGGGAAAGTAAAAGGAAATAGAGGAAAGAACTAGGAGTCAAAGGGAATTTACAGAGATCTAAATGCAGGCATGTACATATATATATATATATATGATAGGGAAATATATCTATGTCTATGTATTTATAGTTTTAGTATTAAGGAAACAGATGGACATTGTGCCTCTAGTCAAGTACTCCCTCGGCACAAGAACACTTTGTTCTAATAATCCAGCAGTCTGAGATGCTCACCATTCCTGATATGATCGCTAAAGACAAAGAGGGTACATAATTAATGTGGTGAAGAGAGTTGATAGTGCCCAGCTATCAAAAGATTTAGGGTCTGGGGCCCTAAAAGCTTGAAGATGAACTAGCGGCCATCTAGCTGAGAAGCAACAAAGACCACATGTAAGTAACACACCAGTCTGTGTGATCATGAGGTGTCGATGGGATTAGGTATCAGGCATCAAAGACCCAGAACAAAAAATCTTAAGGTGAATGAGGGGATGAGTGTGGATTGGAGACCCAAGGTCAATCTGTAAGCGATTGAACATCCCCTTACAGAAGAGTCATGGGCAGAAAATGAGCCAATCAAGGTGAAGTAGAATACAAATGAAATAAAGAGATTTCCTCGTGCTTTAATGCTTCCTCACCTCCACTATCATGAACTTAATTCTACTTTACAAATCAGAACATGTACCAGAACATATACACGGGTACAGTTAAGAGCTGCAAACACAGGGAACACAGAATAGGTAAAGAAAGGGTGAACCGATGACAATGACCTACCTATAACCCCCTAACATGGGTTGGAAAGCAGACAAGAGGGTAAAGGGAGACATCAGACAGTGAAACACATGAAAAACATAATAATTTACAAATTATCAAGACTTCATGAGGGAGGGGGGAAATAAGGAGCTGATACCAAGGGCTCAAGTAAAAAGAAAATGCTTTGTAAACAATGATGACAACATATGTACAAATGTGTGCAATACAATGGATGTTATGTATGGCTTGTGATAAGAGTTGTATGAGCCCAATAAAGTGATTTTAAAAAGAAAGGAAGAAAGAAAATAACATGGCTTGCGCCGAGTATACCCCAGTCCTCAACATGACTTGCTCTTTAACATGTTGAAGAGTCCTGTAGAGCAGATTTACCCAATGCAATAGATTATTTTATTTCTTGGTCGCTGCTTCCTTGCGTGTTGACAAGGATCCAAGTAAAATGAAATCCTCAATCTTCTTTCCTTTTCTATCATGATGATATCCACTTACATGTAAAGTCAGATATTATAGACCTATTTAATTTTCCAAGGGGTACCTTTAAGTAATAGATTAATATTATGTATCAAAAGTATGAAAGCCTACATGGAGAAGATAAGAATCAAAGTCAAAATCAAAGTTATCTCTACAGATGGAGCAAAGAGAAATACAATTTGGGAAGGATCACCAGGGAACTTGAACTCATATATCATCTTTGATTTCTTAAAAAAAAAATTGCAAGGTATATAGAAAAAAATGCTGACATTTAAGCAATCCAAGAGATGCTTCATGTAATACTTTTTCTTTGTGTTTTTTTTTTTATGTTTTAGACCTGTATTTTAAAGCCATGTTCTATTTACAGTGATTGTAAATACAAATGTTCAGGAGGGCCAGGCAGGGGATGTAAATGCAGAGCACCTTCTAGTGGGGCTTTGGTACACTTGAAACCCCATCTCCCCTCCAAAGAGCGTGGAGAGCTGCACCCCAGCTCAAGCTAAATTGGTGCCAAAAAAGGAACTCAGACTGAAGGTTGCCAGATCTGATTTTCCAGAGGAACCAATAATCTGGATTTTCTTTTCTTTTCTTTTTTTTTTAAAGAGAAATGTGAAATGCTTTGAGTTTTAAAAAGCTGGCAGCTAATTCAAATTAACTAAACAAAGCAAAATGAAACACTATGAAGGTGGGGGGAGGACTATGGGAAGGCTACAGTATTGTTAGTTTGACACCTTTCTGTAGCATTTCTTTGGATGGCAAATCTTGACAAAACACAGTAAAATATTTTATTGTGGAATAGGTGCTCCAAGTGGGAAAGGTGACTATATTCCAGGGCTCAGCAGAAAAAAAAGCGTAGTGAGTAGATTTCTTGGAGACTCCACCGAGAAGAACCGTGGCTAAGTCGAAGATGATTCTTAGCTTCTTGTGTACTTTATGGTCTACAAACCCTACCCTGAGAGCTTTCAAGAGAAGCCAGACTGTCCTATTGACTCCAAGGCTGTGTTAGCCAATGGCAGACCCAGCAGCACCTTTCTATTGTATGCTAAGACTCCAAACAGCTGTAAAATAGTTTGTGCCTAGATCTCTACAAGTGTGACAAACACACAGTGCTCTACATTTCCCAATAAGCCAATTTAAGCTAGGAAACCTCAGGTCTCCTAGTACAGGCATCATTCAGTCGATGACCATGTTAGATTCCTTAGTGTGCACATGTGTGTGTGCATGTGTTACTCTCTAGTCTCCCTTTATCAAGCCTAGGATCAGTGGTTATTTATTCATGAGTTTCATCTTAATTTTTCGCAGAGGTTCTTTGGAACCAAATTAAACATCTCCTTAAAAGAAAGCATTGCATTAATGCCAAGTTTTTCTAAATCGATGCAATCCAATGGGAGTGACTTCTTTACATAACTCTTTCCTATAGGTTCTGCAGACCATTGAGGAATTGAGTCAATTTGTTTATAGGACAAGAATTATAAAAATTAAAAACTCTCTCTATATATATATTTTAAAATATCTTTGTGATACATATCATTCTATGGGACTAGAATGATTGCTAGATTGTGCCTCCATGTATTTACAGGCTTTCACACCCCAAAAGCAAACCCTCTTAAAGGTTCTTGATTCCATTTCTATTTGAACAAGTCTTTTTATATTCTTTGCCATAATATCTTATCGTTAGACTACATTCATGTAGTATATTTTGAAATACTTATACTATTAGCAACATGGGATTTCAATAGCTTTAAAGGGAAAAAACAAACTAATGATCATATGATGTTCTCATGTATATTTATGTAGCTGCCAGCTGCTATGTTATCTTAGAAACAATTGTTATAAAAGGATACTTGAGAGACTTCTGGTGTGCATTATACAGAAAAGCAGGAGCGGGGGAGGTTGGATGGAGGGAGTTATAAAAGGCAGTTGTTGTGTATTAGTTGCTGTTGATTCTGATGCTGAAATCCTGCCTTGTGGAAGCAAAAATAAACATAAAATCATAGGACAAATCGAATTATTTTTGCTCTGTAAGTAGTTTCATATTTGGCTAAAAAGAAACCAAACAGCAAGCAATGAGTGTACCGACCTTAACTTAAAGCACCTGTATTCTCATATAGAACCTCCGACAATTCTGTGCAGTAGACAGATTGTCCTTGTCCTCAATCATCAGCATGGATCGCGAGCTGTTATGTAGTTAGTTACCTAGAAATTCACAGTAGATCTCGGTTCTTTACCACTATACAATAGCTCTTACAGGAAACTACAGTTTGAAGTTTTGCAGCTATAATCTCAAAAGATCATTTTTATTGGAACTGAAGTAAATGAAATGACCACAGATGAAAATGTTCAGGAAGTATTTCCTCAGTCATGACATTGAATGGACTTTCATTGGAGAAAGTATGGTATATTTTCCTGTATCCAAATTGATTTTGTTCTGTGTCATTGTTATGCAGGTCTGTAGCTGCATTGTTTCATATTTTTTGTATATAATAGTACTATATTTTAATAAACAA
The DNA here is from genome assembly GCA_004026705.1 of Nesogale talazaci. Classification (NCBI taxonomy): domain Eukaryota; kingdom Metazoa; phylum Chordata; class Mammalia; order Afrosoricida; family Tenrecidae; genus Nesogale; species Nesogale talazaci. The sequence goes on along the minus strand of PVJH01006331.1, from coordinate 57,592 downwards.
AATTATAGAAACTCTTTCCTCCATCTAACATGTAAGAAAGTTATCTATTAATTTAATATCATACTAACTGATCTCAGTTAATTTAATGAGTCAGGGCAAGCAGACAACCACACCAGAACCCAGTGAACAGATTATAATTTTTGTCTGAGTAGATATAAAGAAGCAAAGAAAAGTTGACTCTTCAACAGCAAGCATATAACAATGACTATTAACACTGTAGAAGAAAAGATTGCATCATTGTGAAATAGACATTTAGTACCAAAGTGGATTTTCTTCCAATGAGTCAAAAATTTAAAGATATGGCACAAAGCTGCATAGTAGACACTCATTCATGCATGAATTTTAAATATACATATATGATTTATTGTGTTGTAGGTAAAAATTAGGTTTCTATTTACATTTTTATACAAATCTCTGTGTGACATTGGTTACAATTTCCACAATGTGTCAACATTCTTATTATTTCCATTCTGTTTATTCTGTTTCCAATGATCTAGTTTCAACCCTTCCTTGCCTTCTTATCTTTGCTTTTGAATAAATGTTGACCATCTGGTCTCATATAATTGATTATTTAAGGAAGCACGTTATTTGTGGGTGACATTGAATATTGTATAAGCCAATCTGTTACTTGACTGAATGATGACATTCTTATAGCTTCAGGGCCAATTTCAAAGCCCTCAGTGGTCTTGAGAGTCTCTTAGGTTTCTTATCAGTTCAGTAGGTTTGATTGTTTATAAAAATTTGAACTTTGTTCTATATTTTTCTCCCATTTTATACTGGGATCTTTTATTAGTGCCCCTGGTCAGAACAGCTGGAAATGATAGTTGAGCACCATCAATTTATTCTGGTTTCAGGGTATTAGTTCTGTTGACTAGCTTCTTCTTAGGAATGTTGAATTACTTCATTTTCTTAGGTTCCAAATAAGTAGGGCCTTTTTACATGTATCTTACATGACCACTCAAAAGCATAATACACCAGATAATACCAAACTAGGAGGTAGAACATTATCTCTATGAAATATTTTTAAAGAAATATTTTGGGGGTTTTGTTTGTTTGTTTAGTTTATTTATTTTGTTTGTTTTTTGGGGGAAGAGCATCACTATAGTAATATTTTATGCAAGTTGATATTTTATGCTAAATTGCCCAATGATACTGAGTCTAAGCCTTTTAACCAAGTCAACCAATCCCACAGGTCATTTGGATATGTCTAGGAGGTTTACATAACTGTACCTTTTATATGCTTTATGGTTTACGTGGACATCCAAGACCAGCCTACACAAACACATATAAATATAAATAGGTCTATACTGTCGTTCATTAGTGCTATAGTTCGTTAAACTATAGTACTATTTAGGCATGTACTGCCTTTTGCCTATGCATACATAGCTGCCTATGTAACTGTACACATTTTTGGTTATTACCACTAGTGTTGCAAACATTTTTTAGGTCACTGAATATGCAAAAGTTATCCCTTTTATTTGTATGCATCTTCATATCTTCATCAAGTTGTTCAGATTTCACCCATCTTTGGTGTTGCTGTCCCATAGCAGAAATAACATGTGTCTACTCTCTAAAATATGATCCCCCTTCCTCCCACACGCCCCACACATGGTTGCCATCAAAGACATTTGCTTCTGTGTGTATATCTATGGACATTTTGTCCATAGATAGACATATCTATGGATGTGTTAACGTTTCATAGTAGTAGAACCATACAATATTTGCCCATTTGTGACTGGCTTGATGCCCTTCAGATTAATCCAGTTATAAGAATTTTTGTTGACTTCTCATTAATCTTTATAGGTGCATAGGATCTCATTTTATATGTACTATTGTTTATCTCTTCATCTGTTGATGAACACTTAGTTTGTTTCTTCTTTTTGTTATTATGGATACCACTGTAATGAACATAGGTGTGAATATTTTATTTGTGTCATTTCTCTTTTATGGGGGGCTTAACAAACCCCCTTATATCATTTTGAAGTTTTATTTTATATATATATATATACATATACATATATATACACACACACATACCTAGGAGTGAAATTACTGATTCATAAGATGTGTTAATTCTAGTTTATTAACAAATGCCATACCATTTTCTATTATGGACTCACCATTTCACTATCCTACTAGTAGTGTATAAGAATTCCAATCTTGCCACAACCTCATTATCCGTTGTTGTTTTCTGATTGTTTAAATACTGCCATCATTTACTGGGTGAGGTGATATTTTATTATAATTTAGATATTCATCTTTCTAATGGCTAGGGAACATGTGTGTTCCTGTATTCTGGCTGCCTGAATTTCTTTGGTGAAGAGTGGCATGTTTATAAAGTAGACCTAATTTTTCATTGGTTCATATATATTTTAAGAGTAGACTCTTATAACACCTGTCTCAACCAAAGATTTTTTTTATCCTTGATGTAGGTTCCCTTTTTACTCTATGCAAAAAATGTCTTGATAAGTATAAAATGTGTCATTTTTTAAGAGACCTCAGTTATCGAATGTGTCTTCTGTTGTGGGTACATTGTGTTTACGAGTCATGTATTTGTGATAAAAATCAGGTGCTTTAGTTTGTTCCTCAACCTGAACTTACTCTCATTGAGTAGATTCAGATCCATAACAACCCTAATAACCGGTGGTTTCCAGCTGCTGACCTGGTGACCTTGTGTTTACAAATTGAACTGCTAACCTTAAAGTCAACAGTTGGAAACCACCAACACCACCGGAGGAGAAAGGCTTTCTACTCTGATAGTTTCAGTCTCAGAAACCAGCAGGGATAGTTCTCCCTTGGCTTATCGTATCTCTATGGGTCAACGTCAATTCAATGTTGGTGAATTTGGGTTTTGCTTCAGTGTTGCTCCCCAAGAGTTTATGGTCTTACTGAAAACATTTCCACCTTGAATCCATTTTTCACTAGTCTATGCGATCTATGGATTCTGTTTCATTTATCCACAATAGGGTTAACCAGTTTGTCTGTATCATTTGTTGAAGAGACTATTTCTTCTCCATTGAGTGGACTTCAAATTAGTGTCAGAGATCAGCTGCCCCTACATGGATGAACATACTCTTGGGTTCTCCATTCTGTCCTGTGCCGGTCCCTGAACTAGTACCATGCAGTTTGGATATTGTGTCTGGAGTTGTGTGTGTGTGTGTATGTGTCTGGACTTGTATTGTTGGTTTTGAGAGTAGCAAGTGTGAGTCCTCCGACTTTGTTCTTCTTCCGTTTTGCTCAAGAACACAAAGCTTATACACTCCAATGTCTCTTCTCCGTCATGGTTCCATTCCTAAGTCAAATGTTTATTGGCTCCCCCCAAATTGCTTGCTTTCAAATTGCAGTAATTTAACTGCTGACTTTGTGACTAATTTAGCTGCTGACTACCCTTTAATCAGCAGTTTGATAATAAGATGACATATTTACAAAGTGGCTTTTACTTCACTTTGGCTTGACGTTGCTCTCTATATACAACAGGACTTAAAATATATAAAAAAATTTACTCGTGTCTAAACCTCCTTGTTTTCTTTTTTATTTTTATTTTTTTTCCCCACATCACTGCCCTGGTGGGAATAGGAAGCTCAGCCCTGCTCCTGGAGAGCTGCTGTTGGATTTGAAACGTCAACCCTGTGGGCCGCAGTCCCGCACACAACCACTGCGCCACCAGGGCTGAGTCTTTGTTTTCTTAAACTATGTTCAGTCACTTGACTTTTTAAAGAGTGATCACTTCATAAGGGCACGTCGAGCAGGGCTAAGTCATAAGACCTAAATGCTCTTAATTTAGGACTTGTGACCAATTGAGAACTCAAAATCCACTGTATCTCTCCTGGTCCACTTCAGGTTTCCTGGTGGTGTCGTGGTGATTTGCTGAAGCTGTGATCCGCATAGCAGGCAGGTGGAAGCCACCAGCAACGTCGTGGGAGAAAGACTGGACTTTCTAGTACCATGAACAATTACAGTCTCAGAAAGTTACAGGGCTCACTATGATGGCACCCGATTTGTTTGTTTGTTTGCGGTCTACTTTAGAGGCAGCATTATCAACTTCTTGAGAAAAAATAAAGTTTATCTTCATGGGCTTGGGGATTTGATAGTTATAATAATAGTATCAGTAATGTAATCAATGGCATGGAATTAAAAATATTACATAAAAAAGAAAATAGATATATAGGTAGGAAAGTTTAATGAATGAAAGTACACGGAACATTCAATTATACAGATTAAGAGGTTAAGTGACTGAAAACAGCTTGAGAAACAAAGATGGATAGACATAATATTACAATGTGAAAAGGTAAACTAAGATTCTATTCCACCTAGTCCAGAAATAACCAGTCCTATTGATGGAAAATAATTGTGAACAAAGGTTTTTTTTCCCCACGTTGTTTGTCTTTTTAGATTCCATATTTACTCTTCGATGATGTGTCTGGTCTCAACACTCATGCTGCTATTTATGCTTACTCCTGTGGGTGTTTGGCCAATTCCAGTTGCCACAGTTTTGAAGGAAAAGGATGTTTGTACTTTTATATCTAACAGGAATTTGCTGGTCCTCAGTCCTTGTCAAATCTGCAAAATTAGTTGATAATAGCACCAACATAGTTACCTCTCTTTATCTGCATGCTCAAATAGTCTCAGGCTTTTAGTTATTATTTTCAAGATATTTGGGAAAACGCAACATGAATTTGTGGGATAAGGATAGGTAAATGGGAATATAAAGTGCTGATCTTTTTGTTTGTTTTTTGGGGAAAATCTTTTTATCCTCTCAGAAATCCTCAGAGATTTGGGGAAATTAAAAAAAAAACTTTTCTCATTCTCTGAAAATGTATTTTAATTGAGGGGTACCAGTTAGCTAATAAGGATAGAAAATAAATTAAGTAAGAGATGATTATAGAACTATACCAAACTTAAAAGCCATTACACATCGTAGTGTGTGTTCCGATTACATGTCCTCCGTATGTGGTTTCTCATTCGAAGCAGCCTTGTGTGAACCGCATGGAAACCCCGGCTGGTCCTGCACCTCCTCATGGTCGCTGTTGTGGTTGAGCCGTGGTCATAGCCACGGTGAGGGCCCACCGAAAAGTGTCAGGTCTTCCGATGCGTGAACGTTTGCTCATCCCTTGTTCCTCTGTCTCTAAAAACTTATTAGATCTTTCCTCTGCTTTTAGTGTTCTAGAATTTCACCAAACTGGCCTTGGGAGTGGGCCAATTTCCATTTAATGTTACAGATGTGTTTTATTTTATTTTATTTTATTGGGGGCTCTTACAACTACTACAACATTCAGTACATCATTTGTATCAAGCACATTTGTACACGTTTCCACATACATTTCCCAACATTTTCCACTTGAGCCCTTGGTACAAGCTCCTCTTTTAAAAAAAAAAAAAACTCCCCTTTCCCCTCCCCCCCTTTTTTAAATTCATCATTTTATTGGGGGGCCCATACAACTCCCATCACAATCCCTAACAACATCAGTTGTATGCAGGCCACTTTTACACACCCATTGCCATCATCACTCTCAAAACATGTTTTATAAGCACCTAATACAGTTATGAAAGTGATACATGGAATAAGGAAGATAGAAGAGAAGTGATGCCTTTAAATTATGGTGCTGTCAAAGAACAGTGAAATTACGGTAGGAAGGACAAACAAAGCTGTCTTGAAAAATGTCCAGCCGGGACACTCCTTGGGAGTGAGGCTGGTGACACTGCGTCTCACATCCTTCAGACATGCTGGAGAGACCAGTGCCTGGAAAAGTCTATCATGCTTGAGAAAGTAGAGGGCCCGTGACAAGAGAGAGATCCCCCCCCAAAAAAATGGGCTGACACAGTAAGTGCACTAACAGGGTCCAATATAAGCACTGTGAGGACAGCAGCTGACCTGGCAGGATCTTGTCTGCTATCTACACGGCTGCTGTAAGTCAGAACTGACTTCATAGCGCCTCATGAGAACTGCAAGGTGGAAAGACTGCTTTTGCCTCACTCTGTTTTCCCTGTTCTATCCTCCTTGAACTCTGAAAAGAAACAGCAATAAAATCTTCAAACTCTAGAGTCTGATGTCTGGAGCTTAAATCCTAGATTTTCTACTTATAAACTTTATGACTTAAAAATTTTGTGCTTCCTTTTTCCCACCACATGGGTAGAAGTAATAAAAGTACTATGAGTTGTAATCAATTCAGGTGGTCCTTCTAGTCATAGTTCCTTATGTGATGTATTATAATTGTGGACTCTATGCCAGTGACTATAATCCCATTTGGGAGGATTAAAATGGGATTAGGGTGGGATTGAGCCCTGACCTTAGTAGAGTATGTGAACCAAGTCACATGGTTTGTTTCCTTGGGAGCTATGGTTTGTTAAAAGACAAAAACCACACAACCATCAAAACCATTTATCTGTGTTTAAGAGCCATCTTGGACAAACAGAGAAAGCCCAAGACCACTGGAAGAGCATGTTCAAGATCTCTGTCTGAAACGAGAGTCTGAGAACAGAAGATAAACAAGCTGTGGGCAGAAAGTGAGACAGCACAGTAAGAGGAGCAGCGCAGAGACTCTGGGAACTGAAGCAGAGAGAAAGGCTTCTTCCCCGGTCCATAGAGGCAGAGGCCAAGGGACCACGTGGCTGAGAGCCTGAGGGCCAGAGAGATACTTTACTGCTGGTTGAAGATGTGTCTTTGTGAACCAGTGATTATATCCTTACTATTTACTGACCCTGACTTGTAGAACCATATTAACTTTTCTAGTAAGACCCCCGAACTATGAGTTTTATCTGTGCCGTTTCTGTGGCCATTACAATGAAACATTGAACCCAACATAGAGATTAAGTATTGTCAACATAGATAACAAAGGCTGGAATATGGAGACATGTCTGGTCCCTATTTCATAGCTGTATAGAAGAAGCAAGAGGGGGTTAGATATGACCCATGACATTTACTGCAACAAAACTATAGTCTTGAATGATTTGAAAGGTATAAAGTCTGCCTGTCCTATAGGAAAAACCATCTAAACCTCTGGCATCCTGTTGATTCTATCTTATTCTCGTTTTTTCTTAGGCGTCGCCAGTTCCAACTCATAGTCACCCTATGTACAACAGAAGGAAACACCACCATCCTTGTCTTTGTTTTTTATGTTTGTGCCCATTGTTGAAGTTCATCGTGTCAATTCATCTTGTCAAGGGTCTTCCCCATTTTTTGCTGCCCCACTCTTACCAAGCATGATGTCCTTTCCAGAGATTGGTCTCTCCTGAAAACATGTTCAAAGTACATGAGATGAGGTTTAACCATCTGATTCATAGTGACTCCATATGGATTTCTGAACATGTCCTTAAAAAATATTTTTATTGAGGGCTCTTTTATCTTTTAACACAATCCATACATTCATCCATTGTGTCAAGCACATTTGTACATATGTTCCCATCATCATTTTTAAAGCATTTTCCTTCTACTTGAACCCTTGATATCATCTCTTCATTTTCCCCCTCCCTCTCCCACTCTCCTTCTCTCCAAAACCCTTGATAATTTATGATTTTTCTTGTCTTACACTGTCCAATGTCTCCCTTCACCCACCTTTCCATTGTTCATCCCCCACGAGGGGGTTATATGAAGATTCTTGTAATAGGTTCCCCCTTTCTACCCCACCTTCCCTTCACCCACCCGGTATCGCCATTCTCACCACTGGTTCTGAGGGTTTCATCTGTCCTGGATTCCCCGTGTACCAGTGTACATCCTCTGATCTAGCCAGATTTGTAAAGTAGAATTGGGATCATGATAGTGCAGGGGAGGGAAACATTTGAGAACTAGAGGAAAATTGTATGTTTTATCATTACTGCACGGCACCCTGACTGGCTCCTCTCATCCCCCCTGACCTTCCTGTAAGGGGAGGTCCACTTACCTACAGATTGGCTTTGGAACCCACCCTGCACTCCCCCTCATTTACAATGATTGATTTTTTTGTTGTTCTTTGATGCCTGATACCAGATCTCATTGACACCTCATGATCACACAGGCTGTTGTGCTTCTTCCATGTGGGCTTTGTTGCTTCTCAGCTAGATGGCTGCTTGTTTCTCTTCAAACCTTTAAGACCCCATACACTATATATTTTTAATCATTTTATTGGGGGCTCATACAACTCTTATCACAGTCTTTACATATATTCGTTGTATGCAAAGTACATTTGTACATTTGTTGCCACTGTCCTTCTCAAAACATTTTCTTTCTCCTTAAGTCTTTGGTAGTAGCTCCTCCTTTTTCTACTCCTTCCCCATTCCCCCCCACACCCCATGGGCCCTTGATAATTTATAAATTATTACTATTTTTTCATATTGTACACTGTCCAATGTCTCCCTTCACCCACTTACCTATTGTCCATATCCCAGGGAGGAGATTATATGTAGATCCTTGTAATCGGTTCCCCTTTCAACTCAACCTTCCTGCTACCCTCCTGGTATTGTCCTTCTCCCCTCTAGCCCTAAAGGGGTCATCTGTCCTGGATTCTCCATGTTTCTGGTGCCTATGTGAAGGTAGGAATGATAGTGGGATTTGTAAGGTAGAAATGATAGTGGTAGATTATGATAGTGGGAGGGAGGAAACATCATTGATACACTGTACCCTGACTGGCTCCCTCCTTCCCACAACCCTTCTGTAAGGGGACGTCACTTCCCCTGCAGATGAACTTTGGGTCCCCAATCTGTATTCCCCTTCATTTATAATGATATAATTTTTAGTTCTTTTATACCTGATACCTGATCCCTTCGACTTCTCCTTGTCTCACAGGCTGGTGTGGTTCTTCCATGTGGGATTTGTTGCTTCTGAGTTAGATGGTCATTTGTTTTCTTTCAAGCCTTTAAGACCCCAGATGCTATATCTTTGATAGCCAGGTGCCATCAGCTTTCTTCACCACTTTTGGTTGTGCACACATTTGTCTTCAGTGATTGTGTCAGGAAGGTGAGCATGAAGGAATGCCAATTTAATCGAAAAAAAGTGTTCTTGCATTGAGGAAGTACTTGAGTGGAGATCCAATGTTCATCTGGTGCCTTAATACTAAACCTATTAATATATGGACATAGATCTACTTACCTCATACATAAATATATTTACATATATACATGCTTGCATTTAGACCTCTTTGAAATCCCTTTGTTTCCTAGTTCTTTCCTCTAGTACCTTTTACTTTCCTCTTGTCCCACTATCATGCTCAACCTTCATTTAGATTTCAGTAATTCCTTTCCGTCACATTTGGCCTTGATCAATCCCTATCAGGCCTGTCACACCCACTTTGCCACTGATTTTGGTTCACTTGTTGTTTCCTTTTCCCTGGGTTTGTCAACACCCACTTTCTTTTCCCTGTCTCCCCTTCTCCCATGTCCCCCTAGAACCATTGGTCTGTTATTTTCTCCTCCAGATTGTTTATCCAGCCTATCTTGTCTAGATGGACCTGTAGAGATAATAATATACCCCCAAACAAGACAGAACAAAACAAAGCAACAAAAGAAAACAAAACAACAACAAACCAATAACAAAAAGAGAGAAAAGCCTGTAAATAGTTCAAGGTCTGTTTGTTGACCTTTAGGAGTGTTTTCTGATAGAAGTCTGATGGGGTGCCATGCCCTGGTTTCAAAGTCTATTTTTGGTACTCAGGACTTCCTTGCTCTGCTCCCCTTGCTGTTCTGTTGCACACCCTTAGTGTTTTGTCTTGGTGTGGTGGTCAGATCAGTTGCCATTCCCACACTGTGTCTCCAGTGTTGTCCTCTGTAGGGTCATGAGTCAATGAGGGACATCACGTCTCATAATGGGGCTGGCTATGTGCTGCTCTCTGCATTGACTGCTCTAAGCAGGAATATCATCCTCTCAGCTTGGTGGGTAAGGATGTGCTCCACTTTCTCTTCCTTCCCCTTCATTTGCTCCCATAAGCTCTGATCAGCCCTGTCCCTCTGCAGTGCAGTCCTCTAAAGTAAATTCTTGTGGGGAAAGGGTCAGCTGTCCACTTAGTAGGACTAGGGCTGGCCCCTCAGAACTCTCTTCTGGTTCCACGCATCATGCTAGTATCTTATATTCACCTCTTGGAGCACTGGGTTGAAGCATGGTCCCTCTTTCCTTGTGGAGGTATAAACAATATCCTCCCCTTTGGTAGGTTATTACCCTGTTCCCCTGCCACCCATTTCTTTTTTTTTCTTCCTCCTTTTAGTTGGCTACCATGTATATCCCTGGATTTGGTGTGGCCCCTGCCATAATATCTGGACTTCACCCCAGGAATGTTTGTATACGGTAGCTTTTCCCCTATGTCCCTCTTGCAATTTTTTTAAAGCTTACCTCAATGGACTTGTGTTGTACTTGTTGTTTTGTGCTTGGTTTACTTCACTTAGTATCATTTCCTCCACTTCTTCCCATGCTGTGAAGTGCTTCATGCGTTCATCACTGCTGTTCAGTGATGCATAGTACTCCATTGTATGTCTGTACTACAATTTTTTAATCCATCCATCAGTTGATGGAAACTTGGATTGCCATTGTGAACTGTGCCATGATAAACATTGGAGCACAGATGTGTGGCCATGGTTTCTTTCTAGTCTCTTCTGGGTATATCTCCAGTAGGGGGATTGCTGGGTCATATAGTAGCTCAATTTCCATCCATTTTAGATATTGCCAAATCAAGTTCCATAGTGGCTATACATACCCACAGATTTCTTATCTCACCACAGCCCCTCCCACACTTGTTGCTTTCTGATATGTTGAATTGGACTGTATTTGAGGGTGTTAGGTGGTATCTCATTGTTGTTTTAATTTGCATTTCTCTTATTTGTGCCCTTCCCTATTTCTGATAGCCCAGTATACCCTGTAGAGCTATGGTTTGGTGAGGGATGTCGTGCCTCATAGTGGGGCTGGCCATATGGTCTTCTCTTGCACTGGATGCTCTGAGCAGGGATATCATCCTCAAGGCTTGGTGAGCCAGGATGCACTACATTCTCTCTTCTTCCTCCTTCATTTGCTCTTCTGTGCTCTGATCAGACGTGCTCCTCTCCCTGGGCTGTAGCTTCAGTACTTCCTTTGAAGTACATTCTTCTGGGGGGAGGGACAGCTGTCCATGTATGTGGGCTTGTGGCTGGTCCCTCAGCTCTCTCTACTGGTTCCCTGCTTCATGCTGGTATGTTTCATTCACTTCTTGGAACATCGGTTGAAGTCTGGTTCCCTGCCTTCCCCCCACACCTCCCCCAGGGTTGTTCTTAAGAGGATATAGGTCAGGTTCCTAGTTTCCTGGGAAACTAAGTGGACATTCTGTTTTCTGTAAGATTCTTTTCATTCTGTCAGTGTCTGGTGTCTTACAGTTTGGAACCCACCTCAGTCTTAGATCAGAGTGAAAGAGGCAGTGGACCAGCTATAGAGGGCAGGGAAATACAGAGTCTAAATACATTTTAAGCAGTTTTCAAGCACTCCTTCTATCCCTATTTACAATCCTTAAGATATAAGGGGATTGATTGTACAGAGTAAATGCATTCTGTCCCTTACTGTTCTTAGTACACGTTTGAGACTTAGCCTTTGTGGGTTAGCTAAATCAGCACCCGTTTTCCCATACGCTGCCCAGCCCCCAAAATTTGTATTAGTCTTTGTTTCTGCTTCGACTCATTCTTTGATTTTAAAAATGCTTGTTTGATCTATTTTGTGGGATTTGGGGAGGAAGTAAAATTAAATGTGGTGTTTAATCTGCCAATTCTATGTGGTTATTGCAAAGCAAAGCTATCAAGGATCTTTTACTACAGATGGGATTTTTTTTCACCTTCTCAGATTGTTCATGGAAACTAGATAACTAGAAATAATACCCTTACTTGGTGGTGCCATTTGCCAAAATCACTAGGGGAACTCCCCCCAGTTCCCCAGTCTGGCCTTTGCACCAGCCTTTTGACAGGGAAGAGGTGCAGTCTGTCCTGGCTGAGAAAGGGGGAGCCACTGCAGGAGCTTGAGGCCAACCCCCGAAAAGAGAAAAGAGAGTTGTGTCTATAATAAAAGATTTTGAAGTGAATAAAGTATTAAAGACTAAAAAAATAATCTTGTTGAAAATTTTGGAGCACTCTGACCTCATCAGTGTGTAAACTCTTAGTGCTGTAGAAGCCCGTGCCTCATGGTGACTATGAGGAGAGAAGAGACAATGCAGTCCCTTAGTTTCCCATGGGCTATTTATTTTGATACAATATAAATGGGAAAATGGACCTTCTCTTTGTAGAGAACAAAAACAAAAAAAATTTGATTTAACACAGACAATAAGGCAGAGAGATAAACAGAGCTACAAGGACAGCAAGTTTCAATTCAGTTCAGTTCTTCCTTTATTTTATGAATAGACTTATCATCTATTCTAGCTATGTGTCATTATATTATTTTCCACAAATCATTTGAATTGCTACTGGAAGGGCCTTATGAATTTGCTGATATTCAGTAGATTTTTTTAATATAAAAACATGGCGATAACTTTCATCAATATAATTAGCATAAAAATTTTAAGTTTCCTAATATTATAGAGGCATTTTATTTATACCTCAATATTTTGCCCCTAGAAAAGAAATGGACTCCAAATATAAATAATGATTATTTATAATCCTAGCTAAAGAACATGATGATCATATGAAAATCATCTCTTTTCTTCTATCAATTCTAATGAATTATTAGCCATTTAGTGCATGAGTTTCTCACATTTTAAATTTGGTTAGTTTTTCTTTAAATTTATGCTTTTATATGTCATGTCATAATAATCTAACATGAAAATAACTTGCCAAGAAATTATTACTTCAGAAGTACTAGTCAGTAAAGTTCATCTTTCTTATTACATTGGGTGCCTCAAATTTGTGGCATTAATACTTATTATACTAAAATGTAATTTTAGTGTAAAGCATAAGCACCATTACTTTGAAGTTCAAAAACCCTCAAACCAATAGTACAATCCTACCTTCTGATAATAAAGTGTCCATAGTGGCATAAATGCATAACTCTTTGGGGGATCATCGTTTGGTCATTAGGAAAAAAACCTAAAAGTCACTGTCTTCAAGACTGATTCTGTTTTGACCTTTAGAGCTGACACTCCACCTTTTGAATGTCAAGCTCAAAGTCCACCTCATACATGACTGCCATGACAGCTTACATCATTGCTCAGCCCTTTATTTTTACTTTTCCACTCACCTTTTCATGTCTCCTTTCTCTTCTTATGATTCTAATCCAACAGAAAAGCATTCTCTTTATGATTAACTATTGCCATGAGCCGGAGCCAACTAGATGCCACCTAACAGAAACAAAACAAAAAACACAATATAAGAGCTATCCCTTTCTCGATCCCAACTCACTTTCCCCCACAGGCAGAGTAGACCTGCTCCAGAGGGCCTCCAAGCTGCCTCATCTCTCTTCCCCAGCACAGCGCAAAGGTTTGAACTCCCAGCTTTCACTTAACTCTCATGAACACCATCATGCTGACTCTGAGAAGGGCTGTTAAGATCATGCTTTCATTTAACCTTTGACACATGACTTTGTTGACCTGTTGCCTTTCTGAGCTCCTACGCCAGGCCAGGTCTTCAATGCACAGGAAAGGGACCATGATTCATAAAAAGACACCAGAGTGGAGGAATGGATTTCTGCTTACTTCGTGTAAATGAGACTTCACAGTTCAAATTTGAATTTCTTTTGATCATTTTCATTTCAACTCTTCTCCCTTAAGAGTTGGGGCTCAGAGACTAGCTATTACTTTTTTGTGCATTATTCCTATTTGTGTTCTATCTCAGTATCATGCCACCTCGGTTCTCTGAGTGGGTACTTAAGATACGTGAAGCTCCAACATTAGCTTTTCAAGTTGGTCTATAAAGAAGTCAGACTTCCTGGTAGTGTTGATTAGCTTCAACTTCAGTTTCCTACAAGTTACCCGTCTCATCACCAAATGGGATTTTAGGGGCACAATTGTGTCACTTGATCTTCGGCTCCAGGAACAAGAATAAAGGCAATAAGCGTGGATACGTGGCAATATGCCTACCAAACTGCTGTTGTTTAAATACAGTTTAACTCAGGAAAAAATGAAAAAATTCACTCAAAACTCCCTGGATTGGAAAGGTACATGTTTTTTCACTTTGTACTAATTACAATAACTGGCTTTTCCATCTCTGAAAAGAAATCAAGTGATACAAACTTTCCCAATGCTAGCATTTACTGTACATACCTCTTCTAGAATGTGTTCGTGCAAAAACAATTTGTCCTTTCCATATGGCTTATGTTATTGGCAAAATAACATTAAAAAAGTTAAACAAAGGAAAGATGGTGTGAATGCTTTCCCTTTTGCTTATTTAGAGCTGTCCACAGCTAGCAATGTTTTTGTTTTAAAAGTAGTAGAGCATTTGTGAGGCAGAAGGTATTCTAGAGTTGAAAATTAGATCAAAATGATTAATACAGGGAAAATGATAAACATAACATCTTCCTTGGGCACCAAGTGTTGATTTTTTATCACTTAATTTCCATAAATTCCCTTGATAAGGTTTTGTCTCTGGAGAAAGTCCCAATTTCGCTCTCATATATTTTGAAATTTTTGTTATAGTGGACAATGCAATTAAACAAGAGAATGACTAAAGATATAAAAACTGTACTAGAAGATGCAATAGTTGGAGGTGAAGACCCAAGAGAAGCCCATAAAGCAAAGGGAAGCACACAGGGCCCAGTAAGCCCACTAGTTTACAAATTAAACAAAATCATTTGCAATCAAACAAAAACAAAGTCACGGCTGTTCAGCGGATTTGAACAAACAGCACCTCCTAGGGCAGAGTAGAGCTGCTTCCTCGAGTCTCCACGGCTGTCCGTTGTTACAGGCGCAGATGCCTCATTTTCATCTTATGGAGACGTTGGTGGGTTTTCACCCCCAATATTTGTCTAAAAACCCTACTAGATTTGTTGGAAATTTCATATTAATGAAGGATTCAATTCACTGTAGAAATAAGCAGTAAAATGCAGAGCCTGGGACGGCTGCCCGAGGGCTTGGCGGTTCAAATCCAGCGGCGGCTCTCAGGAGCAGCACTGGGTAGCACCCACGACCACCAGAGGCAGTGATGCACCCCCCCCCCCAAAAAAAAAAGAAAGAAGCAGTAAAAAAAAAGCCTGGGGACACACCTTTTTTAAAAACCAAAGAAAACATTAAAATTTTACAAAAGATATGAGCATATAAGAAGAGTATTTTTCCCTAAAAAGATTCAATATGATTGATATCAGTTACCTGTAATATAATCTAGCAATTCACTCTGATCCTAAGTAGAACACTCTTTTGGTATAAAACATAAAAAAAAAAATAGTCTACAATTGTATGTGGCCCATGAAGAGGAAAATCTGGAAGAGCTATAAAGTGATAGCCCTGATAAATAGTGAAAGATTATAAAGTTATAGTAATTAAAACAGTGAGACACTGGATCAACAATAAAGATAAATAGATCGGGAAATCTAAAAATAGACATTGGATCATTTCGAATTGTCTGGAGGAAAGGCTGATTGAATGAGCAGTGGTGAGGCAACTGGCGAGTCATTTGGAAAGTAAACTGGATGCCTACCTCATTCATTATCCTGAAATAAATTCCAGATGGATCAAAAATTAAAAGAAAACCATGAGTCATTGAAACGAAAACCTAGATGAATGCTTCTAATGATCAAGAAACAAGAAGGTCTATAAAAGTGACACAAGGCCCAGAATTTAAAAGGAAAAGATTGATAATCTTGACTATATAAAAATGAAAGTTTTCTGTATATCTGAAAACAACTTGAAAGCCAAAAAATACAAAATTGAAAAAATGGATACGAGAGTAATAGACAAAGAACTAATGACATATATATGTCATTATATTAAGGGTTAGTATATAATCTATAAAATCACAAAAGAAATGGAAACCCAATGGCAGAATAGGCAAAGTTCTCAAAGTGGCTGAGCCCAGAAAAGAAAAATCATGTAATTCTATGAGAGGATACTCAACTTCACTCATGATTTTTTAACTTGCAAAATTAGAGAACGCTATCAATTTCCATAAAACATAATAAGCAAAAACAAAGCTTTGACAATACTATGTATTAATATTTCCATGCAGACATAAACAAAGGTGAAAAAATTATATTGTTCACAGAGACAAAATTCGTTCACAGTTTTTGGAAGAGCTACTTGGCAACATTTATCTAAATACAAAGTATACATTTTCTTTCATTCAGAAAGGGCACAGTAGCAATTTAAATAACAGATATACATACATAGTGTTCAGTGATATATGCCTTCTACAAGCAGGATTTATAATTCTATCCACCCAGTCCTTAAAACCACAGTGGTTGTTAGCATGGAGAAATGCTTTTATACAAAATGATACATGGTTCTGACACCAAGTTCCTAGAGTTTCCAAGCCAATAAGACCTCATTACCTACCTCTCTCCACTGAGCCTCTCTTCAATATCGTAACTAACGGATTCATGCCTGGCTTCCCACAAGACTGCTAGGCCCTTGGTCTAGCATTAAAGTTGGGCTTCATCTTGGTTGGTGGATACCATTTATATAAGATGATTAAACAGTTTTGATATCACTTCTGTAAGAAAAGGTGTTTATCACTCACAGAAAACTGACACTATTTCTGACAATATTCTTCTTGCAATGTTTGGACGCTATGTATATGGTGTGGCTCATTTCTCCAAAGTGAATGGACAGCTGAGTTCTTCTTCCCAGTCTGTTCTTAGTCTGGGACTCTGCTGAAACCTGTTTCCTTCAGGTGACCCTGTTGGTATTTGAGATAGCAGTGATATTGTTTCCAGCCCCACAGCAGCACACACAGCATGACAAAGCGACACCAATTGCTCCCATGTAAGTTCAAGTTGAAGTAGAAGAAAATAAAAACAAGTTCAAGAGAGCCAAAAGAGGGATTTGAGAATATTCCACCTGATTTGTTCTGAATTTCCACATCTCAAGAACAAATTTGGTGCATTAACCACTAATGGAAGGCTGGGATTAGCTGTGGGAGGACATTAAAAACATCGCATATGAAAAAACAAAAGGCCATTCAAAAGACAGGAAAGAAAGAAAAAAATCAAAGTGGATGTCAGAAGAGACTCTGAAATTTGCTTTTAATTGTAGAGTTACTAAGGCAAATGGAAAAAAAAAAAAAGATGAAGTCCAAGAGCTGAACAGAACATTTCAAAGTGTAGATTGAGAAGACAAAGTAAAATATTATAATGAAATATGCAAAGACCTAGAATTAGAAACACAATGAGGAAGAACATGTCCAGCATATCTGAAACTGAAACAACTCCTGAAAAAATTCAGACCTTCAACTGAAATATTGAGTCTGTGGACAAATATTATTGATACATGAAGCATCAAAAGAAGATGAAAAGAATATAGGGTCACTGAACAACAACAACAACAACAAAAAAAAAAAACTAGTCAATAGCCCAACATTTCAGGAGGTAATATATGATCAAGAAGCAATAATATTGAAGGAAGAAATTCAAGCTATACTAAATTCTTTAGCTAAAGAGAAGCCTTCAGGAATTGACGGAAGACCAACTGAAATGTTTCAACAAGTTGATGAAGCACTAAAAGTGCCTAGTCTTGCATGGCAGGAAATTTGGCAGACAGCTACTGGTCAGCTGACCATAGAGACATCCATATTTGCACCCATTCCAAAGAACAATGTTCCAACAGAATTCCCAAATTATAGAACA
This sequence comes from Nesogale talazaci, assembly GCA_004026705.1. Classification (NCBI taxonomy): domain Eukaryota; kingdom Metazoa; phylum Chordata; class Mammalia; order Afrosoricida; family Tenrecidae; genus Nesogale; species Nesogale talazaci. The sequence goes on along the minus strand of PVJH01006331.1, from coordinate 39,915 downwards.
ATGTTATTGATATCACATGCAAGTAAAATTTTGCTTAAGATCATCCAACAATTAATGAGGAGCTACAAGACGTTCAGACTGGATTCAGAGGAGGATATGGAATAATGAATATAACCGCTAATGTCAAATTTATTTGGGCTGAAAGCTGAGAATAATCAAAAAAGTTTACTTGTATTTCATTGACTATGCAAAGGAATTCAACTGTGTGGATAATAATGAACTGTTGTTAACATTTAGAAGAATTCCAGAACACTTGATTGTGCTTGTGTGGAAGCTGTGCATGGACAAATTCACAGGTCTTTGCACAGATCTTGGGTTAAAATCAGGAAAAGTGTGCATCAGGGTCGTGTCCTCTCATCATGCTTATTGAGTCTGTATGCTGAGCAAATCACCAGAGAAGCTGAGTTTGTGAAGAAGGATGCAGTATCAGGATTGGAGGAAGGTTTATTAACATCCTGTGATATATACATGACATAAACCTTATGGAATGTGAGGAAGGCTTGAAGCACAAGCCTTCATTCTGGATTACATTTCAATGTAAAGAAAATAAAAGTTCTCGCAATTGGGCCAGAAGTTAAAATCATGATAAATGGAGAAAAGACTGATGTTATCAAGGATTTAATCTTGCATGGTTCCACAATCCATGCTTATGGTACAGAAGAGATCAAATAGTGCATTACTTTGGGTCAATTTGCTGTAAAAGAACTCTTTAAAGTGTTGAAAAGCAAAGCTGTTACTTTGAAGATAAGGTGTGCCTGACCCCAACCATAGTATTTTCAATTGCCTCATATGCATGCCAAAGTTCGACGTTGAATAAGGAAGACTAGAGAGAAAATGATGAATTTTAGCTATGAGTTGACAAAGAATATTAAAAGTACATGGACAAAAGGATAAACAAGCCTGACTTTGAAAGCAGTACATCCAGAATGCTCATGACTATCCCTATAGCAGCAGAGAACTGGCATATCAAAAGTTCTAAAACTAATATGACTGGGAAATTTATTTTAAAAGAGGTCATATGTTGGTTTTTTCAATATCAAATTGGTACTCATTGATTATAATCTTTAAAAATGCTTTATCAGCTGATACAAAAGGCTCAATTAGAAAGTAAATGTTTTGAGAATCATGATGGCAACAAATGTACAAATGTGCTTGACACAATGGATGCATGTGTGGGTTGTGATAAAAGTTGTATGAGCCCCAAATAAACTGATTATTTTAGTAGAAAAAAGACAAAAACAAAAAATGCTTTATCAGCCTCTTTTTTGAAAATCATGGGTAGTCTTTAAAAAGGCAACTTTCAGTGGGAACTTATCTTGCCTATCTGCCTATCTGACTTATTACACATTCATCCTGTAAGTGAATTGTTACAACAGATTTAGACTTTTTTATTTATTTATTTATTTATTTATTTATTTTAGGCATCACTGCCCTCAGGTGGTGGGAGTAGGAGGCCCAGCCTTTGCTCTTGGGAGACGGAATTGAACCTCCATCCCAGTGGGCCGCAGTCCTGCGCACAACCACTACGCCACCGGGTAGACTTTATTTTGGTTAATTAAATATGACACTGATTTTCTCAACCACTACGCCACCGGGTAGACTTTATTTTGGTTAATTAAATATGACACTGATTTTCTCAAGGAATATAGGGATGCTTGATACTTGCTTCTAATGGCTAAATTGCCCAAACTGTTTAAGGTGTATTTGTGAACCAATTTTGCGGTTTCTAAGGTTGTGAATCTTAAGAGAGTAAACTGCTCCATCTTTCTGACATGGCACTGCTGGCAGGTGTGTTTAGATGACAACGTTTCAGTTAGCCAAATGCTTAACCACTGTGCCACAAGGATTCCTTCATATTTAAACACAGGCTGATAATTACTACAGTGATGATAGATTGGTGGGTACTTAGTGCCGGCTCAGACAACTCAACCACAACAATATCAGCACAAAAAATCAATCATATTTCATTGGAGACAATCCATTAGTGATTCTCAAACTCTAGAGATGCATATGCACATTGAAATTTGAGTACCACTAATTTATAGGGATGATTAATAGGAATTATAAGGATCCACATTTAGGGGACCCTTTGTTCAAAAAGAATAGATACAACCTAAGTTAAGGATATATACCTCTGGGAGAAAGAATAATTTTTATTCTACTCTGTCAGTAAAATAATCCTTTCACAGCAGTCGCCTGATTCATAGCAAGAGCAAAATTAAAGTTATAAAGTAGCATTGAAAATAATTTTATGATGGGGCACCACGGCATGAGGAACTGTTTTAGAGCATCACACATTAGGAAGGTTGAGAACCACTGTGCTATATTGTTACAGTATAATATACTTTATTTCCAATACCACTTATTTTATGTGCAAAGATCTTTCTTCAATGAACCAGAAATACAACTTTGATATGGACCCATCTATTTGTATCACTTACATAGAAATACTATGAGTCAGAATAACCTGAGAGGTGATGGATCTTTTGTGTGTTTTTAAAATTTTAATGACTGTGCAAGTCCTTTTAAAATGACCATTCCTTCCCACAGTTTTTAAAATCACTCTCTATTTAAAATTATGGGCAATGCTTTGAGATGTTTGTTGTGATTAATGCCTTATTTGACATCCTCTGCCTGACCTTATGAGATTTCAATTGGTATTTTTTAGGAAATATACTCACCAGTTCTGGGATGACTGCCATAGGAGATTAGCTCATGGTTGACTTCTTACTATATATATTCAACCACTTTTTGAAAGGCAGTTCTAACCTGTCATATATGATTGCTCTGAATTGGTATCGATTATGACTCAGTGGTGAGTTTGGTTTAATATTTTTCTTCCAGACATAGTTTGTCTTCGTTACTCTCATCAAATGATGAGTCTGGATAAAAAGGTAGGGCCAGGAGGAAGATATTAATTGGATTATGTAATTGATCTATGAATGATTCTAAACAGAGTTAACTATGATTCCCAGCATATTAACAATCTCCATCCTACTGGTATAAAATGAGCATCTCTGAAGCAGGAAGGGGGTTTACAAATCGTTTGTATCCTAAGATTCCTATGCATTTAATATCCTTGATTCAGGAGACAGCTTTGACAACAGATGGGCAGCAGAGGAGCAGCAGCAGTAGAAAGAGGAGCCAGAGCGTGAGACAGGGATAACTTACAAGCTCACAGAACAAGTAAAACTGAGTGTTTTGTGGCAAGAAGTTGGCTTATGGGCATTTAACTGAGGGAACTGAGATTGCTGGCCCCTACAGCTGGGTGTCTTCAGGTTGAGACTTATAACAGAGTAGTATGCCTTTTTGGTGTTTATTGGCAGCCTTAAAAGAGCTTTGCAATATTGGCTCAGCAGAGCAGAGGTCAGGCCAAGTGGCTAAGGGCTAGAGAGAGGCATACCTATATATAAGGGGAAGAAGAAATGGTCCTGGCCGAGCAACTATATCCTGAGCATTTCTCGCCCAAATTTTAACCCTTTAAAAATCCTTGGCGCTGAGCCCCAGTGGCATAGTGGTTGAGTGCGGGACTGTGGCCCATTGGCTTGGCAGTTCAAATCCAGCAGCAGCTCTCCAGGAACAAGGCTGGGCCTCCCACTCCCACCAGAAGGCAGTGATGCCCCCCCCCAAAATATAAATAAATAAAAATCCTTATAGGCGCTATTATTCTGAGCATTGTTTGTGAATTCTGTGTAGTCATTGCAATGAAATATACAACCCAGCTGAGAAGCAATGAGTTCATTGGGAAGGATGGTTAGAGGGTTGAAGTCATATCTGACCATTGGCTTGTGGCAATTAATCTCAGGAACTATGGGAAGTCTGATGAGGACCCTACCACTATTCTACACCCTACAAAGTCTATAAGGTTTCCAATCACCCCATATTGTCTCTTTTTAAGATTTTATAAGTATACTTTATAGGAACAGAAGAAAAAAAGGAGGCAGAAATGGACACAAGGAAGAAAGGAAGGAAAGCTAGAAAGAATCCTTTAATAAGTGAGTTTGATATTTTCCTGACAATGGGCTCCTTCTGACGACGCATTGTACTTCTTGGGTTGAGCTATAAATGAAAGCACCACTTGCTGCATCACATTGACCGTTTTTCAAACATATGATCAGCTATTTCCTCAGTGGAATTATGATCCTATATATTTTTATGATAGATAAAGTGAAAAGGCACAGGAAACTAACCAGGGTTTGCAGATACACATGTTTTCATGTAGTCATGAAAAGTGCAGAATCTTAAAGAAAATATACCAAAGTTTTAATAATGTTTGTCTCTAGATATTGGGATGATAGGGACTTTCCTCCTCATTCTTCTTATCTATAACCATCTTTTTAAAAGCAATAACCATGTGTCCTTGTTTCAGTTTAAAGATACGGACTTTCTGCTTGTAAGGTCCGTAGCACTGCCTCACAACTTGTCTGAACATGAGACTCGTTAAAGTAGCTTTTTGAAAATATGTCCATGTCTTGAATCCTTTTGATTCAATCCTTTTGATTCAATCCTTTTGATTGAAAATATGTCCATGTCTTGAATCCTTTTTAGTTCATCTGAGATCACTTTAATGTGTAGGCAAAGGACGCACTACACCTTGTTCCAGTCTGTGCTGTCTTATTTCTTTGGGTGGGGGCTGGGGGCAGAGAGAATCCTTCCTACAACCTGACAGACACCTGATTTGAACTTAGGGCCATTTTATTTATGGTTTGCAAGCTATTATCTTTACTGACCTACATCTGGAGATGCTTCCTGGGTATCAAGAGGCTACTTTAAGAAACATGTGAAGAGGTGTCCCAAACTTTCTCCTGGCAAGTGTCATAGGAAGATCAACAACAATGTAGAAATGAAACCATCTGGCACTTAAAGAAATCTGTACAGATCACAGGACGCAGCTTTGGGCCACTTTTCCAAATAAAGCTGTCTCTGCCTTAATGGACAACAATATTTAGACAATGATGCTAGAGCCCTGTGCAGTGTGGTAATGCGAGATGCAAAGAAGTGATCTATTTAGAATATGAAAACTGCCCTGAAAATGATCCATTCACTACCATCAAGTCAATTTCATCTCATAGCGACCCTCTTGTTCTTTGCTATTTCAACAAATGGGGAAGCTTATTTGAAATGAAATGGGTAGTGTGGAAGAAAACAGGAAAGCCCGGAATAAGAATGTTCATTACTGAATATTCTCTATAGCTTGCCTTTTTCTTTGTTGTCACAATAGATGGTCGGAGATGGGGGCGGGGGACCTCTTCTCTTCTGGCATCTGCTGCAGAGTAACATATTTCTCAACTGAAGAACAAAGGACGCAGCTTCGTGGCTGAATAATGGGGTAGCAATGTGCCTTTATGAGTCTGATACCTTCAAGACCAGCAATATTTGATGTTCCTGTCAGGCGGGTCTGCTCCTGAAGAATTGAGAGTCTTTAAACTCCAAAAATTGGAGGCATACATTCTTTGGTATATCTTACTGTTGGACTCTGTTCGGTCAACATTATAAGAAGGGTAAATACAAAGGCTGCCTTTTTCTAGAAAAATATGAGAAAGGCGTCCTTTCTCACAAATTTCAGTTCTTTGTTTTTAAAAGACATTTTAATGCTCATATTCAAAAATCAGTTTTAACTAGGTACAAGCTACCCGGTAAAAGCTACTTGAGACAAACCTTCAAATTTGCTGTGTTCTGGGAAACAAAATATGAAGAAAAATCTCAAGAAGACATTAAGCTAGTTAATCAAAAACAAACATAAAGCCTACCACCATGGAGCCCGGTCCATCTCAAAGCAACCCTACGTGACCCTACACTCACTCAGTGCCGTCGAGTCGAGTTGACTCATGGTGACCCTGGAGGACAGGGTCGAACTGTCCCCATGGGTTCCTGAGACTGTAACTGCTGACCTTTCTGAAAACAACCTAATTCATAACCACTGCACCAAGAGGACTCCTACTGGATAAGGGGTAGCTGCCCCTGTGGGTTTCTGAGCCTTTCACTCTTGCGGGACTAGAAAATCTCACCTGTCTGTTGTACAGTCATGCTGTAGAACCGCACACCCCAGAGGGTCTCCAGTGTTCCTGATTTCTACAGAAGGGGACTGCCCTGTTTCCTGTCACAAGCAGACAGTGGGTTTAAAGCCTCTGCACCACCAAGTCTCATTAAACTAATTAGAATGTGTAAATGTATCATGAAGATGAAACATAACCATGTGGGATTTCAAAGGATGGGGAGAACTCTTTGGGAAAAGAAAATATTTTTTGTTTATTAATAAATCATCTTATCAGGGGTTTTTACAGCTCTTGTATCAATCCATACATCCATTGTACCGGGCACATTTGTACCTACGTCAACGCCTTCATTTTCAGAGCATGTTCTTTCTGCAGAAGCCATTGGTTTCCCCTCCTCTTTTTACCCCTCCCTCCCCCACCCTCAAGAACACCTGATAAATTATAAATTATTATTATGTTTGCATCTTACACCTTCTGTTGGTCATATCGTTGCCCACCTCTCTGTTGTTCTTCCCTCTGGGGGAGGGGGTGTTACACCGCAACTTTTTTGAATTGATTCCCCCTTTCTCCTTTCTCCCAACCCTCATGGAATCACCACTCCCATTGCTATTCCTGAGGGGTTTTCTGTCCTGGAGTCTTGTGTCTGAGGCTCTTATCTGTACCAGTGTGCATGCTCTGGGTTAGCTGGATTTGTAAGGTAGAACTGGGGTCATGATAGTGGGGTGGGGAGGAAGCACTAAATAATTAGAGGAATGCTGTGCTCCCTCAGTGCTATGCTACACCCTAGCTGTCTCGTTCTTCCCTTGTGACCCTTCTGTTAAGGGAATGATCTATTGTCTACAGAAGGACTTTAGGTCTCCATTCCGACCCCCATCACTTGCATCTATATATTTGTTCATTTGGGGTCTTCTGATGCCTGATCCCTGATCCCACACAGACTGGTGTACTTCTTCCATGTGGGCTTTGTTGCTTCTCTGCTAGATAGCCACTTGTTTAATGTCAAGCCTTTAAGGTACCAAATGTTTGGTTTTTTATTTTTTTTTGGGGGGGGGGGCGAGTAGGAGGCCCAGCCTTTGTTCTGTGGAGCTGGAATCGAACCTCCATCCCAGTGGGCCGCAGTCCTGCTCACAACCGCTACGCCACCAGGGCTCAGCCCTCAAATGTTATATCTTTTAATAGGCACCTACCATAAGCTTAAAGAAAACATTTTTAATGTCTTTCCAGCATTATGTCAAAGTTGAATTTCTGACCACCATTTTACAAATGAAAAATAGAAGTACTAACTTTCAAATGAATCCCCGCAAGCCCTTCTAACTCAATTGCCCGGTTTTGTTTATTTTTTTTCTCTCCCACTGAAGGGTTTATAATTTCTTATGTTTCTGTATGACAAATGTCAAATCAGTTTGTTGCTCTGACCTCCTGTCTCCTGCTTCAAATTGCCTGTAAAGGAAAGCTAGGAAAAATATCATCGAGCAAGAGCAGGATTCTTTTCATGGTTAGTTCTCTTTCAATATTCTCCTGGTCTCTTTTGCAATATGCTTTAGAGCTATGATTCAAACTAATTAGGAGAACTTTCTCAACTGACTTCATGAAGTTTTAAACATAATAATGGTAATGGTAATAATAAGCACTAATTTATTGACCTCTTTTACTCTATTCCTTCTTATGTGTTTATCCTAGTTTATTTTTAATCTTAATTAAAACTAAAAAAATACCATGTGCATATTTCATCATACCTGAAAGTATAGTTTACATTTCAAAATGTATGTAAGATTTTGTTTTTGCAGTGCCTAACCCTACTGCAAAGTGAATGGTTTAGAACGGTTGTCTCACCTATTGTTTTATTGTGTTTATTCCTTTCTTCACTTTACTCTTTAAAAAAACACCGAAGATGACAACACGATAAGTTTGCAAGTCATCCTTTGCATCTCCATTGCTTTAATAACTACTCTTAAATATGAATTCACATTTAACTTAGTATGTTTTGTGATGGATCAACAGCACTTTTCCTTTCTTGTAATAAAACCTCGTTGACATCAAATAAATTTTAACCTACGTGTGTCAGTGTCAAAATATGCTCCATGGGGTTTTCAATGGCAGATATTTTCACAGTAAATTATCAGGACTTTCTTCTTAGACACCTCAGTGTAGATTTAAACCTGAAACCTGCAATATGCAGCGAGGCAAGTGAATGCACCAACCAGGGACTCATAAAATCAGATCTTACAATATTTCACCCTCAATTCTTACATGCCATCATCGGTGTTTACCAGTCACGTGGTACACAGAGGGATTTCTGCTGAGATTTCCCAATATGCTTTCTGATTTACTTGTTTGGTCACCTTTGCTCATTTCATTACTTTCTTGCCTCTAAATTCAAAGTCCTGTCAGTTGGAGTATATGTATTTTTTGGAAAAGTTTCAATGAGGAACCACAAAGACAACAAATCTCAGTCTGTACAAGTCTGAAGTATATGTGTATTTACTCTCACTCTTGAATGTTCATTTATTTATACATCATTGACTGACAATAATTTCTCATCCGTGATATAAAAATACGATGCCACCGTTTCCAGCGTGTATTGCTGAGAACATGTTTGCCATCATGTATTGGGAGCTAAACTGTCATTTCTCCAATTTTTAAAAAATTGTCCAGGAGGTAAAGTTTCACCATTGAGTTTCTTAGAATGGAATTTTCATTAAGTGACTGTGCAGATTCCTGGCTTTCTTCCTTTTCACACTCTCTCTCTCCTTCTAGAGATAAGGTTGATTCGGCTGGTGGTAAAGAGGCTCACGTCTCAAATCCTTTTTCAGGACTATGTTGTCGTTGTTGCTGTTAGGTGTCCACCAACTGGTTCTCACTCGTGGCAACGCTGCACTACAGAAGGAAACAGTGTCCCATCCCGTGGCAACTTCAATATTGTGGCTATTTGTTGAATTCGTTGCTGCAGCCCTAGCGTCGATCCATCTCCTTAAGGACCTTCCTCTCCATCACTGCCCCTCCACCTTTCCAAACATGCATTTATTATGTCAAGAACTATAAACTGAACTTCTCAAGCATTTGCATGTGTCTGAGAAGACATATGGTAATTCATACATGCATAGTATAAAACTTGCAAGAGCCCCAATTGAAAAAAAAAAATTTCAAGAGTCCCAACCTGTGTAAGGCAGAGACCTCTCAAAGAAGGGAAAAATAAATCTTTTTCACTTAAAGAGCATCTTAGAAAAGTAGTAAACTGGCTGAGCCCTGGTGGCACAGTAATTGTGTGTGGGATTGTGGCCCACAGGACTGACCGTTCAAATCCAGCAGCAGCTCTCCAGGAGCAAAGCTGGGCTTCCTATTCCCACCAGGGCATTGATGCCACAAAAACAAAAAACAAAACAAACAAACAAAAAAGAGTTGAGGTAAACTGCACCCTGCCAAGGCATAGGATTTTCAAGATTCAGGAAAAGATTTTCAAGATTGAGTTCTTCCTCGTACAATTTTCACTATATATGCATGCATGTTTTAAATATCCTGATGTGGTACATTCTGGGTTTTTTTTCTCAGACCTGTCTTCAAACTCATTTATTTTCTCTTTATTGGTGCTTAATATACTGACCAATTCAGATATTGAATTTTTCCCTTTATTTTATTATAGTTTTGTGTTTCTAGGGTTTCTATTATATACTGATTCAAATGGTGGCATCTTTCTTCTTAAGGATTAGCTGATCTTATTTTTGCCTTTGGACATTTAGAACATTGTTTTAGATTTTTCCAATTCCTGTTGGTTTGATCACAAGAGTTCTTCTCAGTGGAGACTCCTGGCTCTCCTAGACATCTGTTTCCCTAAAGTCTTTAAATGCTGCACTTAGAACCCAACTCCAGAAGGAACTGCTTTCCAAAGATGTCTCCACTTTCAAGCGTGTGAGGCCATTGCTGTGGGACGATTTTATATCTACCTCTGGGTTTCCCAGTCAGTTTTTACAACAATCGCATCACTCAAGATTTCTTTACCAAGAGCAATAGTGTGAATCCAACCTCATATCGGCACTAGTGAATTCAGGCTTCTCTCAGAAGATTAGTTTTCAGTCGTGGCCTGGGACAGACAGCTAATTTTCTTATAAAATCCCTAGTCTAGTGAGGAAAATAAATTCCTAGTACCACCCCCACCTCCACCCATCAACCCTGTGTTTCCCTACCTTTGAACTCAGCTGTGGTACTATCTCCCAGTGCCCCACTCTGAAGTCAGAACTCCTGTCAATTATGGTGGGAGGATATCTCTGCCTAGTAACAAAGTGGCCCCTTCAACCTCAGGTCCCTTTTACTGTTGTGACTTCAAGTCTATTCTGTGTATTTGTAGTGCCTAAAGGGGAACAAAGGCTTTCCATTTGTTTTAAATGTTAGCTCTTTTTTTGGGGGGGGGCATCACTGCCCTCTGGTGGTCATGAGAGCAATCCAGCACTGCTTCTGAGAGCCACCACTGGATTTGAACCCCCAAGTCCGAGGGCTACAGTCCCTCACTCAACCACTTATGCCACTGGGACTCAGCCCATGTTAGTTCTTTATTTACATGCTTTTGTGACTTTTTATTCCTTAGTACTATAATTTTGGAGCAAGGTGGGGACTGGGGCGGGGCTCATCGGTGCTGGTGTTACATCCAACTATATACAGCCATATTGACCAGAAATCTCAGATCAATATTTATCAGCAGTTCTCAACCTGTGGGTCATGAGCCCTTTGGGAGTCAAACAACCCTTTCACAGGGATCGCCCAATTCATAACAGTAGCAAAATTACAGTTATGAAGTAGCAACAAAAACAATTTTATGCTGGGGGTGGGGGGGAGTCACCACAACATGAGGAAACATAGGAAAGGGTCACAGCATTATGAAGGTCAAGAACCACTGATACAGATGATACTCTATATAGATGATACTTCCTCCGTGTTCTCAGTTTACTTATTGCCCTGGCAGGTCACATGGAGCACAGCCCTAGAATCTTCTTGCTCTATCTCTGTGAGGCATTATGTCTGAGATGACAAGCTTGTGGAGGAAAAGCACACAACTTCATCCAGACATGTGTTAGCATTACTGGGGAGTGAACGTGAATGTAGACACCTTTGCATAGTCTCTGACGCTCTCACTTGCAAAGTAAAACATTTTTCAAGGTAGCAGCTTTCATGTGGCAATTCTATTTCGTGGATTTAGATTCATCATGTAAGGTGGGCTTTTTTGCCCTGTAGTGATAGTCATTAGTGTCTTATATCTTTATATTTATTTTTAGAGTAGACAAAAGGTTTTGCCCCCCTATATGCTTGCTATGACTCAACCTCAAGAAATTGGAGAGTCTGTGTGCACCAGCCATCAGCTGCAGTTGCTTGACCTAGTACTCAGTTCAATGTTAGTTTCAAGCTTGAAATATAATGAGGACTTTTTTTTTGCAGGCAGGAGGGGTAGAATTATGAACTGTAAAACTGGAGTGACAGGAAGGTGCTAGGAGAAATGTTCAAAACACTGATGTGATTTATGAACATGTGGCAAACAGATGTGGTAGAGTAATAGGGACCTCCATCTCCTTTTATAAATTGGGATCACATTTGTGTCTCTCCCCCACACACCCCAGTCTAGGTTCATAAGATGCTTTATTAAAATTCTATGCAGGGAAAATGGGTGATTAATAATTGTTGATGACAGAAATTTGGTTGTGGTAAGCTGCACAGTGAAAGATAAATACAACAGGGCTATTTTAACCTCTGTATATTATGCTTATTAGCGGAAGGCTTCTCTTTAAGATGGCCTGTGTTGAGATTGCATGTGATTTATGGAAGTATCACCAATGACCCTGGTTCTGGAAAAACTCTTAAAATCTTTTTTATTGTAATCATCACTTGAGTTTCAGTTGTCACTAGGGGAGAATCATTTGTAGAAAAAAACATAATCAAGAACAGTTAAAATAATGCTTCAAATAAAATTAAAACTGGGCAGCTATTGAGGAATAAAAATACAAAGAAAATCCTGAAATGAATATTATAAATAAACCGCCTAACCAATTTTGCATGTGGTACGGTAGAGAAGTGCATGGAGAAGGAAAAAAGAATGACATATCGGTCTTGGATTCACTTTCCAACTCTGACATGTCTACAAGCTTTGGGCAAGATTTTTAATTCTTTCTACTGTGGACTGCCAGACGAACAAACAAATTGGTCTTGGAAGAAGTACAACGAGATTGCTCCTTAGAAGCAAAAATGGCCAGACTTTGTCTCATATGCTTTGGACATCTTGTCAGGAGAAACCAGTTCCTGGAAAAGAACATCATGCAGGGTCATGCAGAAGGTCAACAAAAGAGAGGAAGACTCTCAAAGAGATGATTGACACCATGCCTGCCATCATGGGCTAACCATGAGAACGATTGGGAGGCCAGCCCAGAGCTAGGCAGGGTTTCATTCTGTTGTACACACGGTTTCTGTGAGTCAGAATTGACTCAAGGGCACCTCACAACAAAAACACCCTTGCTACGAGAGCAAGTATTTTATAATTAGTGTCTATAATATTGTCCGAAAAATTTAAAACGAAAACAAAGTTTCATAAGTATTAATTCTATGCAGCAAGAAAGACAATCCAACAACACTGTTCTATATAAATCTCAACCCTCTCAAGTTCACTCATCTTGAAGAAAATACTACTAGTCTAAAAATTTTAAGAGTCTGAGTACTATATGCAAGTTTTTAGAATAAAAATATTAAAATTTACCTTTTGTCTCCTGTACAGTTATTGCTGTTGGGTACTGTACAGTCAGTTTTAACTCATAGTGACTATGTACAATGGAACAAAACACTGCCCAGTCCTGTACTATCCTCACAAATGTTGCTTTTCTGATCTCATTATAACAGTCCTGGTGCCAGTCCACCTCAGTAAGAGCCTTCCTCTTCTCCACTGCCCTTGTATTTTACCAAGTATGATATCCTTTCCCGGAGATGGGTCTGTCCTGGTAACATGTCCAAAATACATGAAATGTAGTCTTGCCTTCCTTACTTCTAAAGAGACAGATTTCTTGGTTCTTTTGGAAGTTCATAGTACTTTCAGTATTTTTCACCAGTGCCATAACTCAAATGCATTGATTCTTCTTCCATATTCTTATTTAATGACAAAATTCCACACATATATGAGGTCATTGGAAATACTATCAAGATGATATTTTTGCTTTTCAACACTTCAAAGAGGTCTTGTGCAACAAATTTGCCCAAGGCAACGTCTCATTTGAATTCTTGGCTGCTACTTTCAATAATACGGATTGTGGATCCATCCAAGTGAGATAAAATCCTTGACAACTTTAATTTTTTCCTCCATTACCATACTCTGACCTGTGTTCCTGTTATGAGAATGTTGGTCTTCTTTACATTGAGTTGTAATCCTGCACCTTGAAGCCTGCACCTTGATCTTCATCAGCAAGGACTTGAAATACTCCTCACCTTCAGTAAAAACAATTGTGTCAAAGTGAAGGTTTTTAATAAGTCTCCCTCCAATCCTGATGCTCCTTGTTCATATTGCCCAACTTCTCTGAGGAGTTTCTCAACATCCAGATTGAATAGTATGGTGAAAGAATACAAGCATGAAACCCCTTTCTTCTTCTAGTGAGTGCTCCAATGGCTTCATCAGCTTGTTGAAAAATTTTAGTTGGTATTCCATCAATTCCTAGAGCATTATTTTTGGCTAATGCCTTCAGTGCATCTTGGACTTTAGTAGGACCAGTTCTTACTTTTATGCTATCTTTTGAAACTGTTAAGTGTCAACTAGTTCTTTTTGATATATTGAATGTGTGTAGTCTTTTCATCTTGTGATGTTTTCTGCATCATTCAATAGAACCTTTCAGTATGCAACCCAAGGCTTGAATTTTTTTTCTTGAGTTCTTTTAGCTCGATATATAATTAACATATCCTTCCTTTTTTATTTCCGAACTACAGTTATTTTCTTATTTTATTATAGCATTCTATTTTGCCATCTCATACTGCCCTTAGAAGTTTACATCTTGGCTGAGTCCTGGTGGCATAAGTAGTTGAGTGCAGGATTGTGGCCTGCGGGCTTGGCGGTTCAAACCCAGCAGCAGCTCTCAGGAGCAGCGCTGGGTAGCTCCCATGACCACCAGAGGTCAGTGATGCCCAAAAAACACAAAAAAAACCCAAGAAGTTTACATCTCTTTGACATCACCATTTCTTCCTTTTGCTTTAGGTACTCTATGATCAAGAGCAAGTTTCAGAATCTCTCATGACATCTACTTTGATCTCTTCTCTTTTTCATTCTCCTTTTTAAAAATTATTATTAAAAATCATTTTATTAGGGGCTTGTGCATCATTTTTCACAATACATAAATAAACATACTATACCAAGCACCTTCACATGTCCTCTGCTGTTATCATTCTGCAAAGATTCGCCTTTTCCCTTGAGCCCCTAGTATCAGCTTTTCCATCCTTTCCCCTCTTCCCCTGCTCTCCATTCCCCATCAACCCTCAATACTTTATAAATTATTATTGTTCTATCATATCTTACACTGCCTGACCCTGACCTCTCTCCCAAACCACTCCTTTGATGCCTGTCCTTCAAATAGGAGCTTATGTGTATATCCTCTGTCTCTCTACTCCAACTTCTCTCCATCCATCCAGCAGCTCCAATCTTACCACTGGCCCGCAGGGGCTCATCCGTCTTGGTTTCCCCATATCTCCAGCTCCCCTCTCTACTAGTGTACCTTCTCCAGGTCATCTGGATTTGTAAGGTAGAGTTGGGACCATGATGGTTGGAGGGAGGAAGGTTTCAGGAACTAGAGGAAACTTGTATGTATCATCACTGCCTGGCTGCACCTTGATTGGTCTGTCTCCTCATGACTCCCCTGTAAAGGGGTGACCAATTACCCACCAGTGGGCTTAGGTCCCCACCCTGCTCTCCTCCTCATTCGTAATGATGTGATTCTTGTTCTTTGATGCTCGATACCTGCTTCCTTCGGCCCCTCTTGATCACACAGGCTGGTGTGCTTCTTCCTTGTGGACTTTGCTGTTTGTGGACTCAATGGCGACTAATTTATCTTCAAGTCTTTGAGACTCCAGACATTCAATCATTTGGTAGCTGGGCACCATCGTTTCTTCCACTCTGTTTGCCTCTGTATCCATTTTTCATCAGTGTTTGTATCAGAGTCTATTGGTCCATTGATCTTGATTTTTGTTCTTTGATGCCTGGTACTGATTGTTTCAGCACCTCATGATTGCACAGGCAAGTGATCTTCTTTTATGGTGGGTTTTGTTGCTCCTGAGCTAGATGGCTGCTTGTTTATGCTCAAGCCTTTAAAACCCCAGGTGCTGTATCTTTTGATATCTGGCCACCATCAACTTTCTTCACTACTCTTGCTCATGCTCCCACATGTAAAAATGGACAATTTTTATTCAGTGGGATAGCCCTCAAAGTCTTCTTAATGGCCTTTTGTTTTCTTTATGTGTGGTGTTCTTAATGTAATATTATCCCATAACTAATAAGTCAAATTTATCCTTAAGCTGTTCTTGAAATTCTGAAGGAATATATTTGAGGTCATACTTGGCTGTCATGAACCAGTTTTAATTTTCTGTATCCTCAACATGAACTTACATATGAGCAATTGATGTTCTGTGTCATTTTGACTGGTGATATTGAGCTTCTCCACCATCTCTTCCCAAAGATGCAGTCAATTTGATTTCTGTGGCTTCCATCTGGAGATATCCATGTGTGCAGTCATCATTTATATTGTTAGAAGGGGCATTTGCTATAAGTAAGTCATTACTCTTGAAAATTCTATCCTGCAATCGATCTTTAGCTTTAGTTCTACAATCATGGTTTTATTTTCAAATGACTTTTTCTTCCCACTTGCTGCTTGTCAATCATCTATTATTATCAATCCATCTTGATTGCATGTTTTATTTCAGACTGATAATGTTGGTAGAATCCTTACATTTCTTCATCACCAGCATTAGTACTCTAGTGTGTAAATTTGAAGAATAGCTATATTTCCTGAAATTCCTTTAGTGAGCATAGATATTATGTTATCACAGACAGCATTTTATCTAAAGCTATATCTTGAAGCATCCTTTTTGATGAAGAAGCTAACCTGTTTTCTTGAGTGTGTCATTCCTATGTGACTACCTAGTTCAAAATGGTCAATATCAGTCCATTTCAGATCACTAATATCTAAGATATTGATCATTATATGGTTCACTTCATATTTGATGATTTCCAAATTTTCTAGATCCATACGTCTTACAGAACAAATGCCAGTTGATAGATATTTATTGCTGCTTCCTCTTTATTTTGAGCCATCCATATCAGCAAATGATGATCCTCAAAGTTTTACTCCATTCACATCATTAAGATCAATTCTACCTTGGAGAAGCTTCTATTTCTCAGCCATACTTGAGCACTTTTCAACCATAGGGGATCATCTTTGGGTCCTGTATCTGACCGTGCTCAACTGCTACTCAGGTGATTTTCAGTATCTGACTGTGTTCTGCTTCTAATCAAAAGGTTTCCAGTAGTTAAGTCCTTCTAAGTGGACAATCTATTTCTTCTTTGTAGTCTCTTCTTATTCTGGAATCTTTGCTGAGACCTGTTCACCTTAGGTGGCATTGCTAGTATTTGAAATATCAGTGACATAACTTCTAGCACCACAGCACTAGGCAAACTGCCACAGCACAACAAATCAACACAAGTGGTGATTTGTATAATTGATTTAGTAGTCATTTGTAAAATAGGATAAACATAGAAAGATCATGTCATTCCCTCTTCATTCAAGTGACATATGTTATATTTTAAAACTATGAAGACAAAATTTCAAAACAATACTGAGTTAGTCTGGGTAGACTAGAGAAAAATTCATAAACACATATGTGTATAAGAAAGAGCTTTTTATACAAGAGCAACTGAATATTGAGAAAACATCCCAGTCTAGTCCAGATCTAATCCATAATCTGATATTAACCCATAAGTCCAATACCAACTCATAAAGTCCTCTTCAGACTCATGAAAAACATGTTATGAAATGCAGGAAGATCACAGGCCAGTGGATTGGAAGCCTTGTGGATCCAGTGGCATTGTAAGCATCCCAGTACTGGTAGGAGTCTCCAAGCAGTTCTTCCAGCTTCCAGGGCTCTGGCTGTATCAGGGTAGCTTCATGTGGCATCTCATCAAAAATGTCTTTCAAGGAGTGAGCTGAGAGAAAAATAATGCTAGAAACAGGATAAGTATTGATTTTGTGACTTTCAGCTTTGGATTAGGAATTTGTTATTTTAAAAAAAGGTTCATATATCCAAAGCCCTTGATTTTCAAATTGCTAAACTCTTCCCTTTCGTTCAGTCAAGAATATGGCTGGCAGTTGTCTAGAAGTCAGCTGAGGAAGTCAAGTGAGGACTGCATAGCAGCTTTCTACAAAGTGCTGCAGGAATCAGCATGGGGCAATGCTGTACTTTAAGATGTGGTGTTAAAGGAGAAAAGGAATAAAGAACTCCCATGTTTTACTTCACACCCTCATTTTTTTTATTCAATTTTGGTAGATTATAAAAACAGTAATAGAAAATGAAAACAATATGGTAGCAATATCCTAATGTGCTTGAGAAATAATGTTGAAGATGGACTTAACCACCTCAAAAAAAAGTGGGTAAACTATTTAGAGATCTAGATGGGAGTCTGGTGTTTAGATCAGCTAGTCTACTTCAGCTCTTCTCAGATCATTGGTTTCCTTCTCACCTCCTCCAGTGATAACTAATCATTCAGTTTTATTCTGATTCCTTAGATATAATGTAGACTGAACCTCTGTGATGATTGATGGTGGTGGTGGTGGTGGTGCTATTACATTATTTGTTTCTTTAGAGAGTTTTGTCCCCACACTGAAGCTGTGTTCAGTAAGACATTTAGACTTGAAAAACTGGAAATTCTCTTCACTCTTTTCCCAATTGAGGAGCCTTGGAGGTTAACAATTAAAGAATGATTTACAATTCCTTCAACACTTTGTGGGTTTGGCTTTTTAAAAACTAGTTCCTAACTTTCAAACTGCTTGGAAGTCGGAGCTTGAATAATAACTAGTGATGTTTAAAATGTGGTGTTTCAAGTAAAGACCCAAGCTAATGAGCTTTCAAAATGACAAGTTACTACCTTCAAATGTACTAAGAATGAATGAAGTAATTTCCTCTTCTTCAAACTGCAAATTAATTTAGTAAAAGAAAATGAAACACAAAAGAGCATGGTCTTCCTGTAGAGGTATTAAGAGTCCTATATAGTGCCCACGCATTACAGTGCAGCACTGTGGTGCCATCCCATGTCTTCAGACCTTAGCTAAAAGCATAAAGTCAAAGGAAGGGAATGATATCATAATGTACATATTTCTTTTTTTAATCTAATGCCATATTAAACCAGACTTTCAAATATATATTCAAATATCCTTGAATACCATCAGTGCAACAACAGTTTTGAACTCCTCCAGCAATGGAACAAGCTCAACTCTTGCCTACTCTTATGTAACACAAAGAAAATAATGCCTGCTTTTTTTTTTTAATGAATGAGTGTTCAAGATCTGTATACTACGGTAGAAGCATAAATAGTGTTTTTGTGTGTGTGTGCTAGGTTCTGCTTTTGTATTTTAATTTTATCTATTTATTTTTTAATCATTTTATTGGAGAACTCATACAACTCTTATCACAATCTATAAATACATCTTTTGTATGCAAACCACATTTGTACATTTGTTGCCATCTTTGTTCTCAAAACATCCTCCTTCTATTTAGATCCTTGGTATCAGCTCCTCATATTTCCCCTCTCTCTCCACTCCCCCTCTTTCATGAACCCTTAATAATTTACATATTATAATTGTTTTTTCATATCATACACTGTCCAATGTGTCTCTTCACCCACTTCCCTGTTGTCCATACTCCAGGGTATATGTAGATCCCTGCAATTGGTTCCCCCTTTCTACTCCACCTTCCCTCCACCCTCCTGGTATCACCACTCTCACCACTGAAGAGATTATCTGTCCTGAATTCCCCATGTTTCCAGCTACTATCTTTACCAGTGTACATCTCCTGGTCTAGCCGGATTTGTAAGGTAGAATTGGGATCACGATACTGGTGGGGAAGAAGCATTTAAGAACTAGAGGAAAGTTGCATATTTCATTGTTGCCATATTGTACCTTGACTGGCTCATCTCCTCCCTGCGACCCTTCTGTAAGAGGATGTCACTTCACCTACCGATGGGCTTTGGGTCCCCAATTTTTACTCCCCCTCATTTATAATGAAATAGCATTTTAATGAGAAGAGGCATAGAGATAATTAAGAACTTGAAACATTGGTTTATAGTTCCCCCGTGTTCTACTTTTGTGACCTGCAAGCATGCTAAATAAATTCTCCATTTTACTTAAAATATCTACAATTTTATAAATTATTATCCCCCCCCCCTTAATATGATTGTCAGCTATTGGTCTAAAGGGTATCAGTTCACATCCTTGCAAAGGCACCATGGAATAGAGCCATCTGCTTCTGGAAATATTATAGCCAATGAAACCAATTTGTTTTGTAGACTTGTGTTTACACTACAGTAATGAATGGAAGGGAGGGAAGGAAAGAGGAAGAAAGAAGGAGAGAGAGGGGAAGAGAGGAAGGAAAGAAAAATGGAAAAGATAAGAAGTTACAGGCTTATGCTACCCCAACCCCCTTCCAAAGAAAAAGAAGTTACAGACTAGAAAATCCTGTGCAGCAATTTTACTTGGTAACAGATGAGGCAGCTATGAATTGAAAAGGACTGCGCAGCAAAAGATTTATGTTTTGTTTATGCATGTGTTAATCAGGTGTGTTAGTTTGGGTAGAATAGAGAAACAAATTCATAGACATGCATATGGCTATAAAGGAAAGGTTTATATACCAGAGAAATGGAACATTGAGAAAGCATCCCAACCCCGTCCAGTTCAAAGTCATAAGTTCGCTATTAGCCCATATATCTGATATCAGTCTATAAAGTCTCCTTCCTACTCATGATGTCACAAGCCAGTCAGTGCAGAGTCCCAGCACTGGCAGGGTTCCCTACATGGCTCCTCGTTTGCAAGGCTCAGGGTCCATCAGCAATATCTCTTGGTGATAGAAACATCTCAGCCCTGGCAGGAGTCTCTCTGAGGCTGCTCCAGCCCCAGAGGTCTGGTTACAACAGGGGAAGCCCATGTGGCTTCTCCTCCAGCTCCTCCATTCTCCAGGAATCAGGATCAATCAGCATGCTGTCATCTCGTCTGCTCAGTAGTTCATCCCTCGGAGACTGAAGTTTCTCTTCTTCAATTGGGAAATACTGTGAGACTTCCCAGAATTCTCAGGACAAAGCCATGCCTTAGAGGTCTCACTGGCTATTCAATGACTATTTCCAGATTAACAGGCTTGACTTCACCCCTACATCTCAATCATGAAATTGACATAGGTATATGACAGACACACCAAGGTTTTTTAACATACTTAGGTGATAGCCAAAATGTTGGAGCCTCAAATCTACCCAAAGGTAACTGGGTAAAAATATCTGGTGACTTCCTACTGGCAGATAACAGTCATCGAAACCTCTATGAAACATATTTCCACCCTGACACACAATTCAAGTAAGAGCAGCTGAATTAGTGGATTATATGTGAGATATGTTTCTGGAAGTTGTATGAAGACTTATAAACAAATGAAACAACTTGAAAAACTGATCCTCTGACCAAAATCTTTTGATGATTACACATCTGATTCAGAGTTAAATTCAAGTCTGTAAAATCCCTTTATACAATCTGCTCCCTTGTTGCTTTCTTAACAGACAATTGCGCTTCCTCTCACTCAACCATCTAAGTCAAACAAACCAAACCAAACTCACTGCCATCAAGTTGATTCCAAGTCATAGTGACCTTACATATTGTTTCCAAAACTGTAGACTTTTAACAGTCTCATCTTTTTCTTGAGGATGACTGGTGGATTTGAACTGGACCATTCAGTTAGTAGTCTGTGGCAGTCACCCAATCTGGCGTCAATTTGAGGACTGAGAGTGTAGGGGTGGAGTCTAGCCTATCAATCTGGAGACCTCTCTATGGACATAGCTTTCTCCTGAGGATTCTGGGAAATCTGGCCATGTTTCCCCCTTGGAGGTGAGAGACTCACTACTCAGTGCCTTGGAGACACTCTACTGACAAAGCACAAGGCTGACTCCCTGTGAGACATCCCGGAGAAGAAGTCAAATGAGTTTACCCTTAGGGACCAAGACCTCTGAACCCGAAAAAGCCACGTAGAGACTCCTGGCAGTGCTGAGATGCTTACAACGCCACTGGATCCTAAGACTTTCTTACCCACTGGCCTATGATTGTCCTGAATTTGATGTCATTACATGTGCCTAATGAATCTAAAGAAGACTTTATAGACTGGTATTGTACATAAGGGCTAAAATCAGATTTGTGGGCTTGGACTGGACTGGATTGGGATGCTTTCTCAATGTTCCATTCCTCTTGTGTATAAACCTCTCTCTTATATACGTATGTGCACTTATGAATTTGTTTCTCAAGCTACCCAGACTAACATACAGTCCAACATCTAACCCACAGCACCATCAAGATTCTGCACTTAATGCTTAGGGCAGAAAACTCTGGCTGCTTTGTTTATTACTCTATCTTCAGCACATAGAATGTAATATCAATATTTGTTCAGGAAATAAAGTAGAAACATTTTAATGATAAACCAAGATTATAAGAAAAGTCATTCAAAGTATGAACTGTGCAATTTTCCACTCAGTGTGTTTGGACATATAACTAGTCATGCCTCTTTTACTCATTGACTGAAACAGCCTGGGACACTGCATGCTTTGACATTTGCATACGTCTTTCACAATATTTAAAGAAGGAAGTTTGGAGTATTATTTGTCCTGCGAATTGAATTACACAAAGTTTGTACTTTCATAGTCAAACATGGGCTAAGCTAACCTTCTCTTATGCAACAAACAGAGCCAATGTAAATAAGTCTATATATTACATGGTGAAGATAAGGTGAAATATTTTTTCATTTGTATTTCTCTTTTGACATTTCAGAATATTACTTTCATGAGTCTTAAGGGGAAAAAATCCTCCACACCCCAGGAAGAGTGTCTCTTTATCACTACTGTTGGATATTACAAATCATGCCACTAGTTTTATGCCTTTCTTATCCTTGGATGTTAGGAAAAATAGAGTCAAATATGGCTTATTGTTTTGGTCAAAAACTTATGGGTAGTGGACACATGACAGCTCATTACATGATTAAAACTAATAAAATCTATTTATAACTAACCACACATGAAATAGATACAGCTCAGTGATCCCATTCTGTGCACCTGGTGTCTAAAAGAAAATTCAAAGAAAACACACAAAGAAGGAGATGCCGGAAATGTGTAGGACTTCTAAAGCTTAGTCTGAGTGCTACCCTCCCTTCTTGCTTCATCTTACTAATTCCATCATCCTATTCTGTTAAAACCAATTTAATACCACATTTATTTTTAATTTTATTTTCCATGTTGTGTTTGAGTATGTTCTTTAATAAAAAAAAATGAGATTATTTTCTTTTCAAATCGTTTAGTTCAGTTCCCAGATTTGGCTAATGCTTTCTACTATGCCAATGTAAAAAATGTAATATCCTGTGAAATTTTAATTTTTTTTTTTGTAAAGAGCTTCCTTGGGTTTGGGGAAAGGCCCTTTTCCTTTTTAAATGTAGTTACAGATGGAGAAAATTTGGCGATGTGCTTCTGTGAAAATTAAAACTGTTGCCACCGAGTCAATGTCAATTCATAGTGCCACACGTGACCACATAGAACTGCCTCATAGTGTTTCCAAGGTTGTAAATGTTGATGGAAGCAGATCAATATATATTTCCCCTACAGAAGGGTTAGTGGGTTCACACCCTTCTCCTTCCTTTCATTAAGTAAATAGTGTTTAATGTAGGAAACCCTAAAATTGGTTCTCAACTTTAGTAATGCTGCGACCCTTTAATACAGTTTTTTGTGTTGTGGTGACCCCCAACCATAAAATTATTTTCATTGCTATTTCATAACTAATTTTGCTACTTTTATGAATTGACCCCTATGAAAGGGTTATTCAACCCCCAAAGGGGTCATGACCCAAAGGTTGAGAACTGCTACCCTACAGGAAAGTTATGTCCTACAGGGTTCTATGAGTTGGAATTCCCTCCATCGCAGTGTTTATAGAATGCAAGTTTCAAGGAAGTTTAATGTTGGGACACACGGAGACCTCCAAGGGAGGCTGAAGCAACAAATGGTGAAGAAAGACAAGGACTTTACTCTAAACCTGTGAACTAGGTTTGGCCCTAGGGCTGGCCCACTGCATTCAGCTATCTAGTTTCCTCAACTGTGAGAGAGAAAAATTCCTGTTTGTTGAAACCACTTACTTGCGGTATTACGGCTCTAGCTGCACAAGATAATTAAGATGGAGCCTTGGGTAGGTTTGAACTGCCAATCTTTTGGCACATTGTCTAAGACTAAGTCATTTTTGTCACCCAGGGAACTGGAGGCAGCCAACTTGACAGGGCTTCAAATCACTTAGAAACGATGGAAAGAACAGACCCTCCCTGGTTAAACCATGGCCTCAAGTATCCTCAGTGGATGACAGAGAGTCCAGCAATGCTCGGTGCTGTGCTGTGTGAGGTCACCGCAAGTCAGAGCTGACCCAATGACAAGTAACAACAGCATCCTGCCTAGATTACCAAGATATGTACCTTCGCCACGCTGGACACCACAGCCGCAAGGGCAAATGCCTGGGAATGAGAAGTTTCCAAAAGTGACTTCTCTTCCCCCTCTTTTCATGAGACTGGGTGACTTTGGGAGGGAATCAGAAGTCGTGTTGCACTTGTTACCACACTGGAATAAGCCACAGGAGAAGCTCCGACCCATCCACCTTAGGCGAGGGCCAGGCTTGTCAAGAGCCTGTTACGGTTGGGGGGGAAACACTGCACTGGGCTCTCACTTCAGGAAATAGCAGAGTCTCCTGAGCAGCCCAGGCAGGGATGCAACACAGCATGGCAAGGCTCACCCTCTTAAAGTACCAGCCGACACCACAGCCCCCACTGAGGTAACATCCGAAGCATCACTTCTGAAATGGTGCAACTCAAACTATGAAATGTGGAAGCAGATGATGTATTTTAGGTGGGATCTTCAGGTCCTCCTGGAGGCAGAGCAGGAAGTACCAATAAACACAAGGCAATTCTCCAGTAGCTTTTCCTCCTTCTCCACCTCACCCCACCCCCATCCCCTGGAGCCACTGGGATGTGAGTGGCAGTTCCTTCCTGAGATGAGGGAGCTCGAGGAGTTCTTCTCCGATACATCGGGGGATTGTTGTTGGTACAAATAAAATATACAATCAGACTGATTAAAAGCATGGGAAATATTAATAAATAAGGAAAGCTCAAAAAAGCTATAATAGTAAACACCTCTCCTGCCCCCATATGCACACAAAGATGAGCTGAAGAATAGATTCTCACCGTGTTGTCCTTAATAAGTCTCTCCAAGATGGTCTGACCCCGTGGCTGCCACATGGTGCAAACCTAATGAGGGGGAAGAGGGTGCAGGACCGGCCAGTGGCTTTTCATGCTGACTCAGAATCAACTCACAGGCGCTGAACAAAAACCACCCCCTAAATGAATGCTGCCTGTGGGAAAGGAGGGAAAGTCATGCATGTAGGACAGAGGGAAAAAGAACCCCCACCACCACCAGCAGCCTTCCCCTCTCCGCCCCGTCCCCCCACACATGGGAAAACAAGAACCGCATGCAAAGCGGGTGGAATAATTGCACGGTCATCTTGTTTTATGAGTCCAAAAGCAGTTCTAGTGAAAGGTGGGGAGCGCCTGCCTGTCTGTGTTTTATGTCGCCACACGCCTTCCTTCCTACTTCATCTGGGCACGAAGTCACCCTGTCAGGGGAATGGAGCTAACAGAAGAAGTTGAGTTCTTCTTTTTCCCTGTAAATTTCTTACTCGGCTCTCCTTTCCTCCACTTTCACCCAGAGAGTTACATGGTGGCACCCACCTTATGATGGAGAGCTTATCCGTGTCGTGCTGCTAGGCTGCAGACTGTGGTTTGCCTCGGAATGATGCCGTCAATAAATTGAAGTGTGAGAATGCTTGTCAAAAGATCAGGCATCCTCCCTAGAGAAAAATACCAACTGAGCAAGCTCTGATGTTATCATAATAAAAACATGAATTTTTAAAAAGAACATGAATATGGCATTTATATCTGCCAGATCCTGCTCTCAGAAATTTAAATGTATTAATTAATTCAACCCTTACAATGATCTTAGGAGAGGAATACTACTACTGTTAGCAATTGAGCTAAGAGGAAACCATGACCTATCCATGGCCCCACAACTTGTGGCTGGCATCCCCAGGGCTGACTTCTAGACTCTGACCCACTGAGCTCCAAGCCACCCCGCGAACCACACAAGGCACATATAGGTGAGAGTTGTAATACCATCTCCTCATGTATACACCACCAGCTCCGAGCCCCAGAGCTGCCACCGTGCCCCACCCAGGAGGATGCCGATATTGTGCACCAGTAGATAGGACCGATATTGTGCGCTAGTAGATAGGACCCTGGGTATGCTGGGTTCTCCAGAGAAACAGAGCCAAAAGATTTCATTGAAGGACGTGGTTCATGTAGTGCTAAGGATGGGTAAGTCAGAACTTTGCAGAGCAATTAGCAAACTGTTAGCTCCAGTGGGACTTCAATGTTAACAGCTTCAGGTGAAATTTCTTCCTCTCCAGGAAACTTGAGTTTGGTTGTTTAATTCAATGTTGATCCGTGGAATGGGAAATTCTCCATTCGATGCTTCTGCACTCAACAAGAACTTCAAATTTTCCATGGCCTCTAATAGTTTCTTTTCTAATAATCTAGCATCCATTTAAAATCATCTAAATAAAGTGAGCCAAGTACTACAACATATCTAACCAAGTCAAAAACATCTATTTGCTGAGAGCTATATATTTAGGTCAATGTCAAATTATGTTTTCATTAATGAATATGTTTTTCTCTCTCAATCATACATCTATTAGGTTAACAAAATAGAATTTGGGTATAAGAGTTTAAATTTATCAAATTCTTTCCAAATAATCTCTGGGAATTTATCAAATGCTGACTCAAACTCAAAGCCCTTTGAATATATATTACTTAAAAATAATGTGATATTATTTAAACATAATATAATAAACTCTGTTGCTTGTAAGTCATAAATGACTCAATGCCAAGTAGCCACAACATGTATATTATGGTAGGGTCTAGTATAGCTATACTTATTATTTACATTGTAAATGAATAAATAATTTAGCTAATGTCTTGAGCTATAATCAAAAAGATTAATTATGAAAATAACAGTTACATCATAAAATGTACTAAGGCATCACCCCTGCTTTCTTTGGGCTGTTTTCATGATTTACTATATTGTGCAAATCTGACTAAAGTGAGCTATTTCCCTGCATCTCAAAGAGGAAGCAGGAAGCAACAATCACATAAAATTCAGGACTTAAACATTCTCAGTAAATGGTCTCCGATCTCACTTACCCACTTTACATGTTTCCTATAAATTATTTTGTAACAACACAAACACTATCATTGTAAGCCTACATTTGGAATCAATTGAAGACACAGGAACACTTTGGTTGACTTTTGAACTCCTCTGATATGTGTCACAGATAAGAGTGAATAGTGGACTAATTAATTTGTGCACAGTTGATAAGTTCCCCAAATCTTGACAAGTAATGCAATATAGCAAAGTAAATTGCTGGATCTTTCAGACTACTTTAAGTGCACTGAGTACTTTAAGCTTTTTGGTCAAATCTGAGGTCTTATTATTGGCACTTGAGATTGTTTCCAACTTCTTTGCCTTCCTTATGACAGTGCCTCTAATCAGAGTCTTGCTGATGGTTCTTCCTGCTAGAAAACCTGACCCTGGTTTATGTTCCTCAACCTTGACTGTGTACTGGGGCTGTGGGTCTTGTCTCAGTTGCTGCTTCCTCACAGAGAATGTGCCTCCTATTCTGATCTAGGAACCAATGTGCTATTTTTAGAACCGCTCCATTCCAGGTTGCCTGTTAGGTCCATGTGGGTGTATATGGTTTTGTTGTCATTAGGTGTCACTGAGTGTGTTTCAGCTCACAACCCCCCAATGTACAGAGAACAAAACACTGCCTCCTCA
This sequence comes from Nesogale talazaci, assembly GCA_004026705.1. Lineage (NCBI taxonomy): Eukaryota > Metazoa > Chordata > Mammalia > Afrosoricida > Tenrecidae > Nesogale > Nesogale talazaci. Next base: position 12,717 of record PVJH01006331.1, on the reverse strand, counting down.
TCATTCACCGTCCTGTGCATCGTGGCTATGTTTAAGGCAGTGTGGCAGCTGTTCTGTCCCTTCATCACTCTGAGGGTATAAATACACATGTGATCCTTTAAATACACTAATTATTAGGAAAGCTTTAGATTTACAGAAAAAGCATGCAAAAAGTAGAAGTTTGTCACCTCCTCCCTCTCCCCTCTGCACAGTTTCCACTATTATTAATATCTTATATTTGTGTAGGACCTACCTAATTTTTTTATAAATGGTGAATCCATATCAAAACATGATGACAAACTAAGACCATAATTTATATTCCTGTTCATCCTGTGTGTTGTGCAGTCCTGTGTGGTGCTTCTGGGGAAGCATTAGGCTGCTCTCTGCAAAGTTGGTGATCAAATCCAGCAACAGCAATGAGTGGGGAGGATGAGGCTACCTGCTCCTGGAAGAATTTATAGCGTCAAGACATGATTCCATACTCTGGGCTAACCTGGAAGCATACAAGCGAGTCTGAAATAGCAGAGACCTATACTTTATCCTCAATTATAGGCTATAGTATAAAATTTTAGATTGCCAGGCGGGGACTGAGCAATTTTTTTTTCTGAAAAGGGGACAGTAGGCCAAATAAGTTTGGGAACCTATGGTCTCTATGAATCAGTGTGTATATGACAGTTCCACAAACGCACAATGTTTTGTGCCCTAATGTATAATTCGTATGCCCACATCATAGAATGGATTCACTGCCCTTTCCAAATACTCTTAGTCCACCTCATCTTCGTCTACATCCCCCTGAACTCCTGGAAACACTGTTGTGTTTGCTAGCTCCATATTTTCCCAAGGGGCCCTGATAGCCCAATAAGTTAAGCACTGGGCTACTAACCACAAGGTTGGCAGTTCAAGCCTCCTTTCTGCTCTGTGGAAGAAAAGTGAGACGGCCTTCCATGTGAAGAGTTGCAGTTCCCAAAACCACATGGAGAATGTTACTCTGCCCCCATAGGAGAGCTCTCTGTTGAAATTGATTCGATGCTTATACATTTCCTTTCCAGAAGGTCATATGCTTGGGATCCTACTTTTTCAGATTACCTAATTTTTTCAGGTTACCCTCCTTCACTTACCAATACTTACATAAGTTTCCTCCAAGAATTTTCATAACTGGATAGCTTTTTAAAAAAATTACTAGTCAACACCCCATTGTTGTAAAGAACCCAGGTAATATAATGGTTACGTGCACCACTAATAATGGAAAGTTCAACTCTTTGAAGCCCTCAGCTGCTCCACAAAGGAAAGGAGCAGCAGTCTGCTTCTATGAATCCTAGAGGACACCTGTTCTTGGGGTCACCGGGAGTCAGAATGCACTCAGGGCAGAGGGGAGTTTGTTCATCCATTCACCTGTTGAAGCACATTTTGGTTGTTTTCAATTTGGAATCGTTCTGAATAAAACTACTACAAGCATCAGTGCACATGATCGCTAAACTATCAGAAAAATGTATGCTTAGTTTTATAAGACGCTGTCGAACTGTCTTCCCTAGTAGCCATACCAGGTTACATTCTCCTTGGTAGTCAATGAGCATTCTTATTGCTCCAGATCCAGTAGAAGTTGCCGGGATTGGAGGCCGTAGGCATTCTAATCGGTGATAGTTCATTTTTATCTTCACTTGCAATTCCAAGGGGCATGTAATGTTGAGCACCTATTCCTAATTTATCCACCTATCTTCTTTGGAGAGGTGTTTATTTCAATCTTTTGCTCATTTTTGAATTGGGTTGCTTGCATACATGTGTGCTTTTATTTGTGGATCTGTTTTTATTTTCATGCATTGGGGAGAATGGCACTAAGACTCACTGTCCACTTCTAGGTCAGACCTTATGAGTTACTGACTTACTTTACTTTAAACTTTATAGTGACTTTTGAACAGAAAGTATATTTGCCCAATTACAGCTTATGTAAGAATATATATATATAAGGATTATATGAGAAAGGAGGTGACATAACTCAACCTAGATCACACAGGTAAGAAAAGATGGAGCCAGGATTTATACTCAAGGTCGTATAGCCTCTTCCTGAGAGGATTGCTCGAAGTCCCCTACCTGCAGTAAGATTTCATCAACTGCTTACATTTAAGCAATTTCATTAATTACTTAAAGTAATTTCATCAATTACTTAAAATGCATATTTATGATTCTCATTCCTGCATAATAGAAACCTAGAAGGGGGGTCCTAAAAGCAGAGTCTTTTCATGTCCACAGGTTTTGTAGAAATAATAGATTATAAAGTGAATGGCAAACACTGCAATAAAGGATCAAAACTCCCAAACCACTATTTCTCTTGAAGTATGTTGTTATTGCTGATAGTTGGCCTAAGTCAGAATAGTTTATGGAAGTTGTCAGTCACCTGAAAAGAAGGGTTTATTGTGACAAATGTCTTGGGGGGTGGGGATGAGTATGGCTTCATGCTAAGTAGATGTCAATAAATCTTTTCTACAAAGTTCAAATCTCAGGCCAGCCTAGCAGTAAATCATTTTCTCTGGCACCACAATTTCTGAAAGAAAGCCAGTGAGGACAATGTTATGAATGTTGCTTTCCTGGCACTAGCTGCCTAAAGATCAGTTACATTGGCATACCTTTTTTTCTCCTGGCAAGCTTTTAAATTGAGACTAGAAAAATTTAGTCATTCATCTGTGGGGAGAAAAAACTTGGGACTAAGACCTACAAAGGGAAATTGACCTTAGGGACATGAAATTAGAAGGATTTCTTTTTATATGATGGGTAAAGTAAAGGCTGTATGAATATCAGTGTCCATTGAAGGAACAGTCCAGAAATCGAACAACATACTACATCGACCAAGTTGGCTGCAAAAGACTTTTCTAACATTTTAAGAAGCAAAGATGTCACTTTACTAGTTAACTTGTACCTGATCCAAGTCATGGTCTTTTGACCACCTCATCAGCTATCAAAACCGGTCAAATTGAGGCATCAGTGAAACCAATGAAAAAACTTTGAATTGCCAGAAGAAGAAACAAGTCAGTTTTAGAAGAAATAGACTCAGAATGTTTCTCAGAAAGAAGGATGGAGAGATGTGGGCTTGCTTTAAAATGTCTTCAGCAAAGCCAATCACTAAAAAGGATGTCTTCATCGGTCAAGTGGAGGGAACATAAAAGTAAGAGATACCCTGCATGAGATGGATTCACACAGTGGCTGCACCAGTGAACTCAAGCATACTAACATTCCTGAAGATGCAAAAGACAGGGCAACGTTCTGTTCTGTTATACATAAAGTCTCACAAGTCAATGGCAACTAACCACAAACCACTTTACATTCAAAGAGACTCCAAAAGAAACCATTTCCATTTGCAAAGAAGAATTTTTTGATTTGTCAAGTGAACCCAAACCCTATTGTCATCGAATTGATTCCAACTCATAGGGGCCCCGTGGGGCCCAATAGGACTGCTCAGTGGTGTTTCCAAGACTGTACATCTTGATAGAAACAGTCTGGCATCTTTGTCTCCCAATTTAGGTTCTAAAAGCATTTGCTTCATAAATAGATGATCTAATTCTTTTTTACCCTCACTCTTGCACCTTGAACCTGACTTTAAGAATAATATAATTTTTAAGACTATGTCTAAAATCTTAGTATACATGATATTTTTGGAGTAAAACCCTGTTATTAAAAATATGTGTTTTTGCAAATATATCTTATTTTCCAAAAATGAGAGAGGCAAATCAAGTTTGAAAACAGCTCCTAGAAAAGAAAGGCATCAGATGCTAAAGAATAGCTAACCTGAAGGAGAGTAGACAGCAACCAGAAGTGGAAGCAGGAGAGACTTCAGTTGATTAGAGAGAAGCAAAAAGAGCAAACTTGGTTGAGAAAAGGGTGTCTGCTTTCAATGCTGATTTGGCCTCTCTGAAGCAAAGCATAAACACTTGCCTAACTATTTTGCATCTTGCCTGCAGACAGCACCAACCTACGGGTTAAAATGGTTTCTTGGTTAATGGTAAGTTGACATTACCATAAGTGGAATAACAAATGACATGCTCTAATTCTCTGGCTATGGATGCATAATGAATAAGTGAGCATAATCATTCATTCTTGTTGCAAGACATCTAGAGTCTCTCTCAGGATCATTTTGCCCCTTCTGACCAATTGGGGCAGGAGCCCGAGTGGCATAGTGATTACACATCAAGCTGCAAACCACAAGGTCAGGAGTTCAAAACCACCAGTCAGCTCTTTGGGAGAATGATAGACTTTATACTCCCATAAAGAGTCACAGTCTCAGAAAATCAGGGGCAGTCCTGTCCTATAGGGTCACTTTGACTCGATGGCAATGAGTTAGTTTTGACAAACTGGGAGTGTAAGAGATACGAAGGATGTAGTGATGGTTCAAAAGTTGACTTCTCATCTGCCCTGTGTAAGAGAAGGGCTCAATTCATGTCCTGCCTTGCCCAGCCTCAAGTGTGGACATCATTTGTTCATCAGTGGAAGCTTGTGTGTTGCTATCACACAGAATGGATTTCAGCAGAGCTTCTAGGACAAGAACTAGGAACAGCCTGGTAATACTTAGATGACCCTTCTTCAACAAGATGAGTTTGAACTGTGCTGGCCCATTTACATGTGGCCTCTTTTCCTGCTGTTATGATCATGAGCTCAGATGCACCTCTGCTCACACAGAGATGATCAGCACACGAAGTGCTTTCAGAAGATAGCTCACAGCACCTGCACTCCCCTCAAGAACCACAGGAAAAAGAAAATTCAGAAAAATCTGTGTATGTATGGGCCAGCATACATACACAGTTCAAACTTTTGTTTGCTCCGTTCTCAGCTGTACTTCTGAAAACCAGTCCCTGAAAGCTCCACACGTCACCACTGTTCTCTGCTGAGCATGCCCTGAGTCAAAGGGAACAGTTCAACCACTAACCACAACAGCAGGCATGAATGACTTCAGTCATCTGTATATCGTCCCTCCCGCCCTCCTGGACACTACACTTCTCTACCTCCTTTCCATCCCTCTAGTCTTCATGAACTCTTCATGCAGAAAGAGACCCATTCTCTCCCCCTCAGCATGCCTATTCCAAACCTGTTCCACGCAGAGCCTTACTGATTTCAGTCAATGATAAATTCATTCTGCCCAAGCTGAAAACATTTATCCTTGAATCCTTTTTATCTTTCACAGTCCTCACCCAATCCAGTTAAGAGCCCTAAGATGCATTGCTTTCGGTAATCCTGGTGTTTGAGTCCTCTTCGGAGTATTGAAAAGCAAAGATGTTACTATGAGGATCAAGGGGTGCCTGACCCAAGCCATGGTATTGTCCACTCCCTCGTATACATGTAGAAGCTGGACATTGATGAAAGAAGATGGAAGGAAAACAGATGCTTTTGAATTATGGGGCCGGAGAAGAATATTGAAAGTACCATAAACTTCTAAAAGGACAAAATGATCTCTTTTGTATGTGTATATAAAATTTCAAAAATACCAGGAGTTGTTTGGGGCCCCAATGCTGCTCAGCTATAATTACAACACATTACCAAAATAACATGTACTCAAACAATTCAGTTTAAAAAATGGAGTTATCGCAAGGCTCTATGTCATGTGTTGGACAGCCAACCACAAAGCTAGCTGTTTGAAACCACCAGCCCTTCTTCGGGAGATGGACGAGGCTTTCTCCTCCCACATTTACAGCCTCGAAAGCCACAGAGTCGCTGTGAGTCAGAGTCTACCAGACAGCCGTGCATTAGTTAGCACGCAGGGCATGGTGCGTTGCCTTAAATTAGCATTTCCCTCGGTCATCGACTGGAGGTTGAGACTCGGAGCTTCGGTAACACGATCTCTAGCTCGTCTTTTTGTTTTGTTGCTCACTTGTGTTCCGTTGGGGAGTAATTGGGATCAGGAAAACAAAGAGCCCAGGAAGAGGAGGAAGACATGTGTTGCTTGGCCTTTCCCGCTGATCCTCGCTGCCCCGTGCTTTCATAAGCACCAGATTCAGCGAGCTTTCAAAGAGGAACAGTAAGCGTTTGATGATGAAGGACGTTTGGGTTTAATTTTCACTTTGGGACACATGGATACTATTCCCTGGGGTGGGGGTGAGGCCATTCTGAACACGGTCAAGTGCTCTTTCTCAAGAAGCTGCAGACCAGCCTAACTGCCCAGGCGGCCCCAGTGGCTCTGGGGGCTTTCAAAGCAAAACCGCCAGAAACCAGCTGCCGTCTCCAGTCATCCCTCAAAATCAGACAAACATGTGGGTGGGGTCCTTCGATTAAAATTAACCCCTTTAAAATAAAAATGAAAAGATTGCAATGAGATAGGGCCGAAATAACAGCAACAGTCAGAATACTGTCAGGTGCTGCAGCGTATTGCGTAATTTCCTTGGACCTTGGATTATTTTAATCACATGTCACATATTGTTCGTTTCTTCTCTGTATAAAGAAGCAGACCATTGCAGATCTTCCCCAGAGGAATGGCTCAAGCTGAGTTCCAAAGAACACTCTAAATCTTCAGGGCACTTCACACCACCTTGCAGAGAGGCAAAAACTCCATATAAGGAGCCTTTGAGCCACAGTAAATTGTCCACCAAAACCCTTTGTTAATAACTTGCAGCCTACTTAATAAACATGGAGGCCAAGACACTGTGCACTTGAGCATTGTTTCTCTACCACCGAAAAGTCTCGTCATCCCCCACAAAATTTTACATGAGCTGGGTGTTTGTTTGTTTCCAGAATTCCCAGTAATTCAATATTTATCCTTATTGACTACTTATAGAGATTTTTTTTTTATGATTTCTTAATTCAAATAAAAACTTTCTGGCAACTCTTCTTTCATAATCATGGACAGCATTTGACTACTTATTTCCCTCGAAATATGATGACTAATATACAGAAGATGCTGTCCTACAGAATGTCCTATATTCTTTCCAAGGTAAGAAAAGATTTCAACTCAAATTGATGCCCTTTGTCACTCGCCTGGCCCTCACCTCTTCTTCCCCTTCTTAATTCCCTTCTTAATTCTGGATATCATTAGTCTTTTAAGAGATACCTATTAAAGATCATTCAGGTCACATCTCTTGCCTGGTCCTTCTTTCCTAACCTAGGTAGATAAACCACAAAGGAGCGAAAAATCCAACATGTGAAATGAAGTCATGATATTCTGGGTTATTACACTTAATCTTAGCCAAAAGGCTGAGAAGTGATGATATTCTGTGTTGAACCTTTGCTGATTCAGGTAACTTTTGGCCACCTTCTTTTTGTTCTATCATCTTGATTTTGTCTAAGGTACCACCACTGCAGTCAGCTCCCATGGGTCTGGAAGTACGTCACTGCTTCATCTCCGTGATGGCACACTTGACTCTGCTAATGAGCAGTAGCCAGTTTGATGACTGACTCAGAGAGAGTAACTAAATTACACAGAACTCGAGCAGTTCAATGGAAGGTATTTGTGGGTTATTTAGTGGACTGCTAACCACACACCAACTGGTCCTTGAAAGAAAGATGAGGCTTTCTGTTCCCGTCACTTCTTCTAGGTTTAGGAACCCAACGGGACCATTCTACTCTTTACTACAGTGTTATGATGCCTCCCTAGCAGTTGTTTGAGTTATGGTGCAATTCTAAAGAGACCTAGGACTTGCAGTCAAGTTTCATGGGGAGAGGAAATATAGAACACATTATTGGACATGCTGGCAACAATATTGGATCAGGGAGACCATTCTGGAGCTGAGTTTTTTGGAGTGGCTATATAGTATAATCACAATAAAAACTTGACTAGCACAAGGAAACTAAACCCAAAGCCAAACTCATGGCCACTGAGTCAATGGCAACTCAGAGTGACCTTATAGGACAAGGGAGAACTGCCCTGTGAATTCCCAAGAGTAACTTTATGGAAGTAGAAAGGCCAGTCTTTCCCTCCCAAAGCAGCTGGCAGTTTTAAGCTGCAACGTGCAATTAGCAGTCCAACACATAATCATTCTGTCATCAGGGTTCCTAAAGAAGCTAGCTGATCAGGTTCAGATATATGGCTTGTCACTCTTTTAGAATATAAAATCAGGTCTGAGCCCCAGTGGTGTAGTGGTTGTGCGCGGGACTGCGGCCCTCTGGGATGGAGGTTCCATTCCAGCAGCAGCTCCATAGGAGCAAAGGCTGGGCCTCCTACTCCCACCACCAGAGGTCAGTGACGCAAAAAAAAAAAGAATATAAAATCAGTAAAAACAAAAGTATACACATGTTCACTCTCTGCCCATGGTGCTAGGCATGGAAAAGTCAAAGCTGGGGCACCAGTGGCCAGCTTCTCTGTCAGAACTGAGCTAAGCAGAGGAAGATTCAATGATAAGCAACAAGTACCATCATAGAAGGACGCAGTGAGAGGACGAAGGCAGGAAGGCAAACTTAAAAGCGATCACATGTGCAGGAGAAAGCATGTTTGAATGTGCAATTATGAGACAGAGAAACAAGTGAAAAGAAATTTAACTTCTGCAGAAACACATGTTAGCAGACATTGACCCCAGGTCTATTGTTTTTTGTTTGTTTGTTTTGGGGTTTTGGTTTTGTTGGGGTTTTTTTGTGAGCATCACTGCCTCTGTTGGTCATGGACGCTACCCAGTGCTGCTCCTGAGAGCTGCTGCTGGATTTGAACCGCCAAGCCCGCGGGCCGCAGTCCCGCACTCAACCACTTACGCCACCGGGGCTCAGCCCCCAGGTCTATTGTTTTTAGGTACTCACTAGATGGCTCTGACCAATAGCAATGCTGTGTACAGGTCCAAGGCCTCGCCCAATCCCATCCTCACATCTGTTCCTATGCTTGAGCCCATGGTCGCAGCCACGGTGACCTTTTCTCAGCTCTTCTCCCCTTACTAAGCATTTTGTCCTTCTTCAGGACTGGTTTCTCCTGACAGTATGTCCAGAGTATGTAAGATAAAGTCTCACCACCCTTGCCTCTAGGGCACACTCTGGTCATACTTCTTCCAAGACAGGCCTCTGGGTCCTTTTTTTGCAGTTCAAGGTACTTTCAATATTCTACTCTAGCAGCGCAATTCAGATGCATCAGGACTTCTTCAGTCTTCTCTATCCAGGGTCTAATTTTCACATGCATATGACATAATGGAAATACCATGGCTTGCTTCAGGCACATCTTAGTCATCAAATAACCTAGACTTTCAATACCTTCAAGAGATCGTAACGTAGCAGATTTTCTGAACACAACTTGTCTTTTCACTGCTGCTTCCATGAGCATTGGCTGCACATTCAAGCAAGACAGAATCCTGGACAACTTCAAACTTCTCTCCATTTAGCATAATGTCACCTATTGGTTCCATTGTGAGAATTTTGACCTTCTTTACATTGAGACATAATCCATGCTGAAGTCTGCAATCTTTGATCTTCATCAGCAAGGGCTGCAAGACCTTCTTACTTTCAGCAAGCAAGGTTGTGTCATCTGCATTTGTCAAGTGTGAAGTAAGAAGCCTAGAGATTATAAACTCTTCAAACTGTTAATCAGTTTAAGAAACCCCTGTCAATGTTATTATTATTATTGTGAGGTGTCATGTGGTCCATTTCAACTAATAGTCATCTCAGTCAAACCTAAGAATTTATGAGGTGAGAAAGGTGATAAGTGTGTTAGTAATTCTAGGTACTTGTAGCAGGGAAGTGGAAGAAAAAGTTCACAAAAATATAATAATAATAATAATAATAATAAATTATTACTATTATTATTATAAACTAAAGGATAAATAATAGTTCCCTAGTAGTTATGAATGAGGATAAGAAAAACACTTGTGTTTGAGAACAGACATTGTAAATCTGCATAAATTGGATTAATTAACTGCTTCTACTACCAACAGTTCATGTATTTACACAGGAAAATAAAAAATATTTTGTATTCATCCAGCTCATTGACTTGCTTTGGTCTTTTCTTTTTCAGTAGTAAGAGACACTCAGCATTTTTGAAGCACGTTGTGAGCAAGGTGGTGTTGATGTTTAAGTCAGTGATACTAGATTTGCTCTTAAAGAAAGCATGGGCTCATGAGATTTCACTGTCAGCTTTCCAGAATGACACAAAGGGAATCTGAATGGCTCCTATTCTTCACTCCCATCCCAAAATGCTTGTTTAGCTTGCCTAAATTGCTCCATTTCATCGTGTCAGTGTGCATGACATAAATCCAATTTTAAATTAATTTGAATGAACAATGTTTTCTAAGGGAAAAAACAAAAGGGGGGAGTAGAGGAAGAGAGTGTATTGTAGTCATTTACACTTTAGCTTAAATAATTGCTTTTCTCTAAGCAATTGCTTTATAGTAGGAGACATGAGGCAAGTGCATAGGGCATGGCTTTATTGTGGTTAGAACCATGGTTTTTCTTCAAGTCAGAAAGGTGTGTTTTATGTTCAGCCTGACCACTTTATGAGCCTGAGCAAATTAAAATTTGTGGTCTATCAGTTTACTCACCTATAAGGTGAGCGAAAACACACTTAACCTCCTCTGACTGTATCATGTACATCCATTGATAAGTAGAGTCGTTTAAGTTCTTGATTGCTTAAGCAGCAAATCAATGGTAGGGCATTGAAAAGGAAATGGTTTATGAAATTTTGCATAAGCAAATGGCACCAAAGGCAAACATTGGCTTTTCCATAGTTTTGTATAACATGAGAACAGCAGACGAAGATTCCAGCAACAACCAGACAGGCATGGTAGACCTGCTGAACAACTACATTGCCATGCATGTGATGATTGGGGTGATAAAAGGATCATATGCAAAATGTTAATATTACAGTAAAATAACTTCTTGTTTCTAAAAGGTTTGTTTCATTGACTGTCACTACCCTTTTTATCATGGGTCTGGTCACATAGTGATAGTCAATGCCATTAGATGCATACTTAAGAAAATAAGAATTAAATCTTAAATAAAAGTAATTACACTGAAATTCTGTAGGACATACTTCACAAAACCACATTTTCTCAGATCTTAGTTTATGATTTAGATCTTTTAAAATACCTTCTAAAATATATGCATATTCATTACAACCTGAGCCAGGAATGTTGTTCTTTTGTGCTTGTTATTAGCATGTTAACTTTCCCCAATTACCGATTTCAAGGGGACAGTGGGATCTGTCCATGCTGTCATCCATGTCATAGATCTTTTGGACCCTTCTACTGGGCAGACTTCTGGCTCAGACAAAATAAGAATACTCTTAAGATTCCTTCACACTGCTTACACCAAATTCAAAATTACAGCTTAAAAAGCAACACAATTAAATTTACTTCCCATTCCTGATTTCTTTCCCTATCTCTGGCAAATTGGTGGAAGGCAAACTTACATTTTCTTTCAGATCAGATATGTAAACTATAAACCTCAAGGCAATTTTCCTCTTGTCAGTGGTGGCCTTGATCATAAAATAATTACCACATTAACAGCATTCAACTCTATTTTCAACTCTGGGAATCCCATCCACAAAACATGCTGGAGAAAAACAAATGCCAGGCCACAAGTCAGTCTAGTCAACCAATGTTTGCCTTTCATCTTTAATTTGCATAAGTGAAAATGCCTATGCCTTCTGGGGTATTCCAATTTGGAAATTCACTGCTATTATTCAGTTTTCAGTCATGTGTAGAGTCATACACTCCTGTGGGGCTGTTTATGAGATTTGTGACTCCACAGTTTAAAACCCAATTGTCTTGGGTTGCATAGTGTGCCCACATATTCCATGTCCTTCCCAGAATCTCAAAATGTGACTTTATTTAAAATCAAAATTTAATATATAAATATTTTGAAGTTTTTATTGCAATTTTGGTGACAATTTACAGAGCAAACTTGTTTTCCATGCAGCAATTTATGCATATTTTATTTGCTGGCATCAATTGCAATCCCATAAATGTAACAGAACTCATTTTGCTTTCTCCCTGGGTTCCCCATTTTCTTTTTCTTTTTTTTTTTTAATTCATTTTATTGGGGACTCATACAGCACTCATCATAGTGTATACATACATACATACATACATACATACATTGTGTCAGTAGTTACATCTTTTCTGGGATGGGGTGGGGTTCTTTTTTTTTTTGATTTGTGAGAAGTCAGCCAGTTTTATAGGGCAAACAAGCTTAGGCAATTAGCATATCATGATCTTCAAAATTAACAAGTGAATGGCAGCACAGCTGCAAGTCAGGCTTCAGAGGCTAGGGCTGTTTACAGTTACAAAGGGGACAAACTACAAACCTCAGGCAACAAACTGCAACAGAGTTCAGGCATATTCGGCCTGTAGCCAGGTCAAGCATGTCTGGGCCAGCGGCTCCTGACAGGTCCCCCTTTTTTATTTTTTCAAGTAATATCCTCCCGGGAACTCCGCCTGTCTTAGGTTGTTAAGACACACACTCAGTCCTTACCCGTCATCGGTCAATGGACTTCTAATGTCACCATGGCCTGTCTTAGGTTGGTAAAGAGTGCTCCTGATCTTACCCGTCATTGGCTGTCAAGTTCAGCTCATGGAGGCAGAGGGTCTTATCACATACTAGTCGTGTGTGCCACTCTGTTCGAGATCGTTCATCTCCAAGCGACAGTAATGAACTTGCAGGGGCCTTGCTTGAATGGTCTCAGTCTGTTACTTAATAAATGCCATGAGGTTGTTGAATAATACTGGCCGTAATGAAAGCAAAAGCAATAAACTAACGAGGGGGCCCCAAAGTGGCAAGAGGTAAGGGAACAGTCCATTGAGCCCGGTCCACAGTGGATTGGTGGTCAACTCCTTTCTTCTCTTCTCCGAGTCTTCT
>PVJH01006330.1:45357-102983 GCA_004026705.1 Nesogale talazaci | reverse complement strand
GGGAGGATCCCTGGTGACACAGTAGTTCCTAAAGGCAAGCTCAGCTGTTTGAACCCCCCAGCAGCACAAAGGGAGGAGGGTGGTCCTTTCTACTCCCAGAAAGGGGGACTGTCTCCAGAAACAGCGGGTAGTTCTGCCATGTCACCCTTTACGGGTCAGAATCTACTTGATGGAAGGGAAAGGGACTAAGGGACTGGAGGAGGTGGCAGATGAAAGGAAGACATGGAAGCACTGCCAGTTGAAGGAAGAAACACAATATCTAGTCTTTATGGTTGGCCTTGCAACAGCATTGTACTGGTTTTAACTCACGCCATCCTCATCGCGATGGTATGGTGTATCAAAAGGAAGGACACTGGCTCATAGGGACACGACAGGACAGGATAGTATGGGAGTAGAACGCCTCTTCTTTCTCCCAAGGAGCCACTGGAAGTTTGGAACTGCTGGCCTTGTGGTTAGCAGCCCAATGCCTGACCATGATGCTCCTGGAGCATTTTATGGTGAATGGTCAGTGCTCTAGCTATCCTCTTCCAACCAGAGATGGGGACCTGTGACACAGAGAGGTTGGTTTTGTTTTTGTTTTCCAACATTACACAGCAGAGCAGAGACCTGATCTCAGGCAGATCAGCTTGAGTGCCTTTAGGCTTAATGATTGCACTCTGTTACCCCTGGCACATTCACTGATGGGTTTCCCAAGCTGCATAGCTTTTCTCTGACATGTGGCTGGATCCTGCTACCAGCCACAAGGGAGTTTGGGTTCGTTGCTGTGTTTTTTTTCAGACTTACCTTTGTCCTCTGTCAGATAGAAATTAAAATACACTTATGCTGCTCTTTTCCTTAGATGCTGTTGCGGTCACATAGCGGCTATATGTGCAACAGAACACAACCCTAGAGTCAGACCCTGTGCTGTCATCACAATGGTTATGTTTGAACCCATGTCTCTGGTCAGTGTGCCATCCACAGCCTTCCTCTTTTTCACGGCTCTTCTCATTTTCCAAGCAGGATGCCTTTCCCCAGGACCTGGCCCCTCCCGATCATATATCCAGAGCACGTGGAAGGAAACCACAGCATCCTTCCTTCTAAGGAGTGTTCTGGCTGTGCTTCTTCCAAGACAGGTTGTTCGTTCTTTCAGACCCATCAGCCTGTTGAACAGTCGTCACTAACAGCATACTTCAGCTGCATCCCTTCCCTGCTGGTCTTCCTTAAGTATTGGTGTGAATTTACACACATGCATAGTGATGGAAAATACCATCATTAGCGTGTGGGTCATTTGTTTCACTATGCAAAAGATCTCATTGCTCAGAGTGGGGACCAGGCACCAACTATCCTGATCAATAAGCAGAACAAACAAAGCCCCTGCTGTTGGAGATCATGTTGGGGGTGTGTGCAGATTGTATAAACACCTAATTAAACTATGAAGCATGCACTACTTACTGAAAGGTTGGCGATTCGTCCCTGCCAGTCACTTCACAGAGAAAGTGGTGGCAGGCTGCTTCCATTGAGAGGCCCAGTCTTGGAAACTGGAAGGGACAGTGCTGCATTCTCCCATCGGGTCGCTGCAAGTGTCGGAGTCCCCTTAATGGCAAGTCGGCATTTTGAGTTTCGTTATCTTTCCTTCTAACGGATTTCTCACAGCCCTGGAGTGGATGCTGACCTGTCGTGACCCTCTAAGACAAAGTAGGACTACAGTTATTTAAAGGAGTAGAAAACTTATTTTCCCTAGGTGGTAGCTGCAAACTGCAGGCCTTGTGGAATGCAGCCTCATACATAACCACTGTCCACCGAGGAGATAAGGAATCACTAGGAATAAATGTTATTTCAGAGGGAGAGAAGCATTCAAGGGACCCTTTAAAGGGACTTGTGTGTCCAAAATGTCCAAAGTAAAGAGGGAGCCCTCCCATGGCCTTCATGGGGGTGTAAAGAGTCAACAGGATGCGTGTCTTTGGGCTGTTGGCAGGAGAGGCAGCTCTTAAGTTTGTGTGTGTTTCCTTGTGTAGCTTTGCAGATGCGTCTGTGCTTTGCTTCACACAACCAAGGCCTGGGTTTCCCATTTGTGGGGTGCAAAGGAGAGAGAAAGAACTAAGCAAGGCCTCCCTCTGGCTTCTCGGTGCCTAGATCTTTACACTGGGCTGAGAGAGAGAGAGAGAGAGAGAGTGTGTGTGTGTGTGAGAGAGAGAGAGAGAGAGAGAGAGAGAGAGAGAGAATTTAGATGGGGTCAAAAGGTCACCCAGGAGAGCCCACAACTAAAGAGAGAGGTCATGATGCCTGAAGACCACCAAGTAATGAAGTTGACAAGGACCTTCCCGCAGGGCCAACAATGAATAAAGGCTGTCCTCAAGAGCTGGCACCTTGAATCCAAGCGTTCCAGTCTCCTAAGCTGTAAGAAAATAAAATCCTGTTCATTAAGACCACCTGTTTGTGGTATCTCTTTAAGCAAACATACAAGATAGATCTCTAAGATGCAATCTCTTTGAGTTTCAGAATGATCGTATTAGGTAGCCAGATTCAAGGACAAGGGAAGTTGACCCTCCCATGCCTGCAAAGACCCTATAGAGGGGGTTAGGTAGGAAATTAGGCAAATAATAACACCAATGAGGGCCCCTTAACTGAATGTGTTCCTATTCAAGACCCCAGCCAGGTTGGGAGTAAACCTGGGTGGTCCAAACTAGGCCCAGGCTCGTGACATCACCCACATGAACTTAACCCAGTCAGTGGGGTCAACCAATATAATCCACCATGCCTCCCTAGCCAGAGGTTTGAAATATCTTGGCGGCAGGAAGGCAGTTATCTTTTTACCCTGCTCCTGGTCAGTGGCAGGTAGGAGGAGGTCTAGGCTCTAGTCTCTTTTCCAGCAGCCTCTCCCTCCCTCAGTTCCACACATGTGGGTACACAGTTCCACTAGGTTGCTCACTTCTGGTGGTGAACCCCAGCATGGCTTCTGTGTGGTTTAGAACTTCCCTGAAATAGCATGTAGCCTCTTCTGACTATAAAACTGGATACTTCTCCCATCCTTCACAAAAACCCACCTGGATTATAAAACGGGCTTCTGTGTGAATTCTTTGCCATGTGAAGCCAAGAACTGAGGTATTATGCACTTAAAATTTCACGCCCCAGAATGGTCCTAGCATAGACCAGTCAGCAAGAAAGACCCTGGATGCCTTTCTGAGAACATTTCCCACCAAGGTCTCAGGTGTTTGGAATGAAACACTCAAACCTGGGGTCCTTTTTGGGGGGCGACAGCCTGACAGTCCAGATGAGCAGCACTGAGTATAGCTGAGTCATGCGACGGAGGTAGGCAGATTTCTAAAGTGGTCCTTCAAGATCCTCATTCCTAGAACATTCAACCAAGCATTGATCTAGATACTATTATGAAGGCATTGTGCAGACGTCATTGGGTTTTCTAATCAATTGACGCTAAAATAGGGAAACTATCCTAGATTTTTAAGGGAGTCTTGGTGATCTGTGGTGTAAACACTGGGCTCTGAAAGACACAGTCAGAGGTTCAAACCCACTAGCCCCTCCACAGAGAAAACTGAGGCTCTCTGTGGCCATAAAGATTGAGAGTCTCCAGAACGCTAAAGAGCACTTGCACTCTGCTCTATAGGGTCACTTTGAGTCAGAAGAATTGATGTGATGGCACGGGGTTGGGCTGAGTTTGGTGACTGCAATGATTTAGGTGGGCCCAACCTAATGCCACCAGTCTTTCAAAAAGGGAGAAGGTAGGGCAGCTAATCAGAGAGATGGGGCAGAGGGAGGAAGGTAGCACCACTGGGAAGGTCGAGGGAACTCTGAACAGCCTCTCGAAACAAAAGACCAACCTCAGACTGAGAGTCAGCAAGAAAAGGGGCTTCTTAGTCCCACAACCAAGCCCCAAGCTGAACACCCCACCATCGAGCTGATATTGACTCCCAGTGGCTCTTTATGACAGGGTAGTTGCCCAGTGAGTTTCCAAGACTTCACTGTTAATGGGAGTAGACAGCGTCATCTTCCTCCTGAGGAACAAGCTGGGGTTTTGAACTTCGGACCTTGTGGATCACAGTCAGAGGCATAGCCACTCTGCCACCAGCAACCCTGTAGGACAGAGTAGACACCTGTGGGTGTCTGAGATTGTAAATCTTTACAGGAGTAGAAAGTCTCATCTTTCTCACTATGGACTTTTCCTTTAGCAGTCTACTCATAACCCACAATGGCACAAGGGCTCCTTCCTACCACCACAGAGGACTGATTTTGATCAACCACCTGATCGAACTTGGAAACAGAGTCAGCAGAATCAGTCACGCCTTCAGAAAGGAGCACTGCTAAAACCCTGGATTTAGCCCAGCTGAAACCTGGATTTCAGCCTCGTGAAATCTGCAACAGGGAAATCCATGAATCCCACCCTTACTTCCTACCTACAAAACTGTGAGAAAGCCTTGGTGGTACTTCACACCACTTGGTTTGACTTGTAGTTATTTGCTAGGGCAACAGCAAGAAGCTAATATGCTATCCCTTGTGACACATCTTAAAGAAACTCTCAGGACATACAAAGCTCAAAGGCATTACCAAGGGGCTGTGGCCTGGGGTCCAGAGTGTCTGTTGTCCAGGGACAACTTGCAGTTGTCCAGGGTCCAAGGCATTAGTAGGCGCCATCTTCCTCTTCAACAGTTTGCAACATGGCCCAGTCCTGCAATGGTGGGGAGTGGTTAAGCCCATCGTGGAGCTGATCCAGCTGACTGAAGGTCTTTTTCTCTTTTGCTTCCCATTCACTTTACCAAGTTTGATATCCTTCTCCAGCGGCTATTTCCTTCTGCTTTCATGCTCCAAGGACATAAGGCAAAATCTCTCCACACTCACTTCTATGGAGCATTCTGGCTATGCTTTCTCCAACAGAGATTTGTGTTTCTCGGACAGGCCATGGTGCTTTCAAAATTCTTTGCCAGTGCCATAATTCAAATGCTACTCATCAAGGGTAGCATTTCTTAATTTTGACATGATTGGCATTCGGAGCCAGATCACTCTTTGCTGTGGGGCTGCCCTGTACATGGCAGGGGCATCTCTGACCTCAACCAGATGCCCGTAGCATGCCAACCCTCCAGTTGTTATAATCAGCCAGCCTCCAAATCTTTCCAGACACCTCTAAGAGGCAAAATCTCCCCTAGTTGGGAACCACTGGGGGAAAAATAAGTCGAAACCCAGAGCAAGTGATTTTAGGCTACGGAATGAATAGCTGGATAACGAGTGACGTAGAGTACATAGGACTTGACTTCACTCAGAACTCCAAATCCATTCAGCTGAATCTCACTTATGGTGACTCTAGGACAGAGCAGAACGATCTCTGCAGGTTTCAGAGTCTATAAACCATTACTGGGGGCTGAGCCCCAGTGGTGGAGTGGTTCTGCGCGGGACTGTGGCCCACTGGGTTGGAGGTTCAAATCCAGCAGCAACTCTCCAGGAGCAAGGCTGGGCCTCCTCCCACCACCAGAGGGCAGTGATCTCCCCCCCCCACCAAAAAAAAACACCATCACTGGAGTAGAAAGTCTCTTCTTTCTCCAACGGATTTGTTGGTGAGTTCAAATTGCTGCTCTTGTGGTTAACAGTGCAATCCTAAGTACTCAAGAACTGCTCGATGTCTTCATCCTAACAAACCAGCCATTCTCCTTGTTGTTGGTGTGTGGTTGTCTAGCACTAGAATAAACCACGGAGGCAAACCAAACTGGATTATACAGAACCCTAGGATTTGATATAAATCCCATTAAAAGTATATATATCTTTGAACTCCTTTTAAAAACTGCAATACAAAAAACTCACACCACAAGGTGTAATATGCCAAATGCTAGCACATCCAATACCATGCTAACTTGCAGTTGTCTCTTATCTGGAGGGGTCCAATATCAGAAGACATCATCTCCTGCCATCTTGTTGCATATATTTTAGGTCTTATAAATGTGTCACTGATGAGAAAGGCTGCAGTTTGGCACAGGGTGCATATTTTTATTCGTGTCTATTCCTGTTGGCTCATATGAAACTGTTCAAGCAAGTACTCGGTGGCAGGGTTGTATCAAACATGCATTCATTTCATCTGCCCAACCTCAACTACACATGCTTAGCCAAAAAAAATAAAGAGAGAAAAGCATAATCCTCATCCAACATGGGCCCCGGAGTGCAAGCCAATTCCCTTCATCTGGTATTCAGCTAAAGAAGCAGCAATCTGTTTTACGATGGGAAGTGGGTGGGGGGAGGAAGTGAGGGACAATGGGCTCCATTGGACTTGATGCCAAGTTGGGGTTCTTTACAACAAATCAACAAACCACATTTTATAGACATTTTTGGGTGTTTTTCATAGGAAAATTTGACCCCATCTGTTGGTATTCTTTGCTTGCCTCAAATGCTATTCAAAAAGTCTCAGAAAAGCAGTATTTTTAGTCCCTAATGCAACAGCAAATCCTATGAGGTTGTGTGTAGTTTCTGAAAATCTGGGTATGACTTAAAGGCTGTTCTGGCCCTACTCAAGGTGCTCGAACTAAAGGGCAGAATATGCACCTTATTAGAGCAGATGCAGATTGCTATTGAATTGATTCAGACTTGTGGCCACCCATGTGGGTCAGAGACTGCCCATGTGTGCTCCACTGGGTTTCAATGGCTTGGAAGTAGTTTGTCAGTATTTTCCTCTGAGCAATGCTAAGTGAACACAAACTTCCATCCTATCATGAGCACCCACCCATATCAATCATCTGCTCCCCCACCCCACCCCGGGACTCCTCGGATGTGTTGAGTTTGTAAAACCTAGCATCCTGAGCTCTAGAACAATCTGAGCCCACACGTTCAGAAGAGGAAGGTGGACCCAGATCTTGGTTTCACTTCATTTTCTGATCTTCGACCTTGATCTTAATAAAGATGCTATCTAATGTACAGGAACATCACTGATGTACACCCCACACAGTAAATGTCCCCTGCCTACATGCTTCATGCCAAAATAGCAATCATGAAAAGGAAACTTAAACATCTTGCCAGGGAGGGGAAGGCATAAAAGTAAAGTTGGGCCCCTCCAAAAAGGAAGGCAGTAGGGAAAGCCACTGGGGAAAAACTAAGAATTAAAGGTAACAGAAGTAGATACTGTTATCTACACATTCCTACAATAATGGTGGTCTTTGAATAGATGCTCACAGTCTCTCATATCACTGTAATTGTAGGTTGGTGGGGTAGTGGCTACACATTGAGCTGCGAAACACAAGGTCAGCGCTTCAAAGCCACTAGCGATTCCATGAGAGAAAGATGAGGACACTCCTGCTATAAAGATCTTCAGTCCTAGAAACCTACAGAGGTCATCCAACCACATCCTATGGGGCTGTGCTGCATTGGAATCAACTTGATGTCAGTGATTTTTTTGGCTTTGTGTTAGTCTGACTAGAGACACAAATTCATGCAGACACTCATATGCACATAAGGAGAGGTTTATATACAAGAGCAACCGAATATCAAGAAAACATCCCGGCCCAATCCAAGTCACGTCCATAAGTCTGATATTAGCTCATATGCCTGATACCAATTTCTAAAGTCCTCATTCGATTCAAGAAGCACATGCAATGATGCCAAATGCAGGACCATCGCAGGCCAGTGGCTACAAAGTCTTCTGGATTCAATGGTGTTGTAAGCATCTCAGAGCTGACAGGGGTCTCCTCATGAATTCTTCGGGTCCAGGGTTCTGGCTGCACCAGGATAGATCCCTGTGACTTCTCCTCAGGGGATAACTCAAGGGAGTCAACCTTGTCAGTACAGCCTCCAAGGAAGTGAAGTGGTGAGAGGGAGGTGTCTACTGCCTCCAAGGAAGAAGTGCCAGACTTCCCAGAATTCTCAGGAGAAGGCCACGCCCACACAGAAACCTCATTGGCAATGATCTGATTGAAGGCTAGACTCCACCCCTACACGTTTAATCCTTAAATTGACAATTATATAACTACCACAGTCTTTGCTTTTAAAATAGCTTTATTGATATAAGATTCACATATATGCTTTCATAGTTAAGTCACTTTTTAAGTCACATCACATATGCATAAAAGAAACCCTGGTGGCATCATGGGTTTCACATTTGACTGCTGAGTGAGCAGTTCAAAACCACCAGCCATTCCTGAGAGAAAGATGAGGCTTTATACTCCCATAATGAGTTATAGCTTTGGAAATTAACAAGGGTACTTCTTTTTTTAGTCAATTTATTGGGGGCTTGTGCAACTTTTATCACAATTCATACACCTATCCATTGTGTCAAGCACATTTGTACATTTGTTGCTGTCATTTTTAAAACATTTTCTTTCTACTTAAGACCTTGGTATCAACTTCTCACTTTTCCCCTTTTTCCCTTACCCTCCCTCCCTCATGAATCCTTGATAATATACAAGTTATTATTTTTTCATGTCTTACACTGACTAGTGTGTTCCTTCACTCACTTTTCTGTTGTTGGTCCCCTGGAAGGGGTTTATATGTAGATCATTGTGATTAGTTTCCCCTTTCTACCTGTACCTTCCCCTTCCCCTCCTAGTATGGCTACTCTCATTATTGGTCTTGAGAGGTCTATCTGTCCTGGATTTTCTGTGTTTCCAGCTCTTATCTGTACCATATACATCCTCTGGTCTGGTTAGATTTACAAGGTAGAACTAGGGTCATGATAGTTTGGTGGGGGGAGCAGGGAGGAAGCATTAAAGAACTAGAATGAGCCCAATGGCTCAATATTTAAGATTACGTCAATAGCCAATCAAATCCAGATATATGCAATGAATAATTACACACCAAGATCCAGTGGAATTTATTCCAAAAAATGTAAGATTGAATAATCTTAAACTAAATTAATATAATGCACCATACCAAGAAATTTGTTTAAAGCATACATCATTTCAAATAAAAGTGAAAAAAATGCTTGATGAAAGTTAACACTCTTTTATAATAAAAACATTCAAGAGATCAATTAATCCCACATATATTCATTGGCCAGGTTGGCACAATAAAGCTTAACTATCACAGGGAGGCAGGGAGGGGAAAAAGAGGAGCTGATACCTAGGACTCACATGAGAAAATGTTTTTAAATTGCTGAAGGTAGCATATGTATAAGTGTGTTTGATACAATTAGTGTATGGATTGTTTTAAGATCTGTGAGAGTCAACAATAAAATGATTGGGGGAAAAACACTGATGAAAGACTAGATGCTTTCCTCCTAACATCAGGAACAAGACACATATATAATCACTTCTACTCAATCTTATACTGGAAGTTCTATCCAAGACCATTAAGGAAGGAAGGAAGGAAGGAAGGAAGGGAGAGAAAAGAAACAAGGAAGGAAAAGGGCAGGGAGGGAAGTATGTAGAGATAGAAAGAAGTACGGGTAGAAGGATCAGGCAGGCAAGCAGTCATTTAAGGGGGGAAGAAGTAAAATTATATTTTCAGATAACATAATCTTGCACTCCTACAGAAGTGTATACAGACCAAGAGGAAGTCTTGCAGTGTGTTGTTTAGAAGTCAGGAAAAACGTGCCCCCAACTCACATGCTTTCACTATCCTGGCTCTGTGTGCTGAGTGAATAATCGGAGACGTTGGATGAATAATATGAAGAAGAACATGGAATCAGGACTGGGCGGGGGGGGGGTCTTTAACAACCTTGCAAGTGATACGACCTTGCTTATTGCCCCTTCAGGGGACTAGAAGCCTTTACTGATGAAGATCAAGGACTGAAGTTTTCTGTATGGATTATAGTTCAATATCAAGAAGACCAAAATGCCTACAGCTAGACCATTTGACACGATCATGATAAACTGAGTAAAGGTTGAAGATGTTGAGCACTTCATTTTCTGGGAATTTATGATCAATGTTCTTGGAAAAAGCAGTCAAGAAATGAAATGACACTTTGAATTAGGCTAATCTAATTTACAAGACTTCATTAAAGAACAAAGATGGCACTTTGGGGATTAAAATGTACAAGACATAATGCTTTTAAATAGTCACATACATGTGAATGTTGAATAGTGAATAAAGAAAAATGAGAAAGACTGATGCCTTTGGGTTATTGTGTTGTCAAAAAATATTGAAAGTACCATGGATTCCAAAAAAATAAACAAATCTGTCTTGAAAAAAGGAGAGCCAGGATGCTCTTTAGAGGTCAGGAAGATGAGGTTGTCTCATGTATTTTGAACCTGTTATCAGGAGAGACCAGTCCTTCAGAAAGGGCATCATGCTTGCTGGAGTAGAAGATCCATGACAAAAAAAAAAAAAGAGTCTCAGCTAGATGGATTGACACAGTGGCTGCTGCTCTAATGGGCTGGAAGCTAGCAATCATGAGGACAGTGCAGGGTCAGGCCATGTTGCTGTTGGTTGTATATGAGTCAGAGTCAGCATGACAGGTTCTCACAACAACAACAACATATAAAATACTATTCAGCAATAAAAAGAATGTATTACTGACAGCTGCCATGCCATGTGTGAATCTCAAAGGCATAAGGAGATACATTTTTATGACTTCATACATGAGTCTATTTATGTCACTTTCAAAGAGATAAAAGTGTAGATACTGAGGTAAGATTAGCAGTTGCCATGGGGCTGGGAATGTAGGAGTATCGATTGAAGAGTGGAAGGAGGGATGTCTGAAGGATGGGAAGGAATGATCTGCATGTAGTAGTCGCTACATGACAGCAGGCATTTCTCAAAGTCCATTAATCTGGGGGAAAAAGGGACATATGTTATAATAAATAAATTACACCTTACTAAACCTGAGTTAAACAAATCAGAAAAGGAAACCTTTTTGGCAGCCTGTATCTAAATTGGCAGGGCACAATCTAGAAAACTATTTGACAGTTCAAATGGGTTTTGAGTCACACATCCGGCTAGGTACAGACCCTACCCAGAAGCACGGTCCAATGTCATTGGATTGATTTTGACTCTTGGACCCTCTCTCTAGAGTTTCTACTTACATTAATAGACAGTGCCAGCTTTCTCCCTGAGAGCTGCTGGCGGGCTTGCACTGCCAAGCCCCATCAAAAGGCCTACATCCAGCTTTCAATACTTCACTTTACGTAGGTTCTAGAAGAAGGCACTCTAGAGAAAGATGGGGCTTTCTACTCCTTGGAAATGCATGGGGGCTGTTCTAACCTGCTCTCTAGGGTCATTATGAGTTCGCATCAACTCATGACAGTGAGTTTTGTTTGGTTTGGAGAAAAAGGCGCAGGAACGCTGTCTCTGGTTCACGTTCCCTTTGAGAGGTGGAATGCTCCCCCCCCCCTCCTTTGGCTCCTCAAAGGACACACATGGCTATGAACAGGGAGTGATTCTCAGAATCCATCTCTTTCTTTACATGCAGTGGCTTCTTTCCTTTGGAAAAGTTGTGCTATGCCCCAAAGTGAAGAGGACTTCTTAATTTAACAGTAAGAGCACGAAAAGAGACTGAAATACCACCCTTTGGGGGTAGTAAAAATAAGATGTAAGCAAATCTTTATTTAAAAAGAAATATCTGTTTCTTCATCCTTTTCATGTCCAGGTCTCGAGGTTTTGGGCAGTTGAAAGCACCCTTTGTAGATCAGTCACAATTTGCCTTTGTGACTTGACCTGTCAAAAACAAAACACACTCACTGCCCTGGAGTTAATTCTGAATCGTAAGGCTGGTCTCTCCTAACCACATGTCCAAAGTAAGTAAGTGAGATGCACGTTCACCATCCTCGCCTCTGCCTTGCCCTGTGAACCCCAAACTAAACTCAGTGCCATCGAGTCGACATTGACTCAAAACAACCATAAAGGACAGGGTGGAACAGTCCTTATGAATTTCTTTTGAGACTGAAATGGTTTATGGGAGAGGAAAACCCATTCCCCCCACCCCTACCACCACCACCACCACCACCACCACCGTGCCCTATCATCTGTATTGAATTAATGCAGACAGGGCTCAATTTGGGAAGCTGTCATTGCTGCCTCCGTGGACCACACCCAAGCCTTTACAATAAAGGCTAGAGACCCTCATGAGTCTGATTCCACCATGCTGCATGCTGACCCCCTCTTTAAGGCTATGCCGACTCAGGTCCCATTGGTGTGATCACACTGTAGCATCTTCCATGTGGGTTGCTGGTGGCATTTGTGCTTTGTAAGTGTGCAGCTTTGAAGGTAGACAAAGTAGGATTATGGTGAGTTATGGCTTATTGGTTTGGGGGTTTTGTTTTGTTTTGTTTTTCAGTCTGAAGAAATGTTGTTTTTGAATCTAGTATGGCTTCTCTCTGTTTGCTGCTGCCCCAAAGCCTGCAGTGATTTATTCAGGGTGACAAAGTGATTTTACATTTGAAAAATCACTGCGATGATTTAAGCATCCCGGAAGGAAAGAAGAAGAGGAGAAGGGCATATGAGAAGGTCTATATTCAGCCAACACAGATTGAGTCTGCTCTCCTGACCAGGTGCTCCTGATGCAGAGAGACAGCCAGTGAGGCTTCTTCATCCAGGAGGGCACCTTCCGACAGCTCTGCCAGTCTCAGAAATATCTGCTGTTGAGCATATGGAAGAGCTAGAACCTGACAACCAGAAAGGCCTGGCTTTGCCTTCTGGCTTTACCACTTCACCAACTCTGCCTCACTGGTCCAACGCTGACTCATTCTGGGACCCTTGCTCCTCATCTTATTTCTATTAGTAAATGCTATTATTCTTTGTGCCCCTCTTGTTAGTTGATCCCTGGCTTCTGGAGACCCCATGCACACCTGTGCCGTGCCCATGACTGGTTGCAGATCAGATAGCATTACTGGTCATTGAGGTTGGCTGCTGGCGGCTGATTCCAACTGATGGTGGCCTTATGTACAACAGAACAAGACATTGTCGAGTTCAACATCATCCTCACAATGGCCAACATGTTTGGAATCCATTGTAGGGCTACTTTGCCACGCCATGTCACTAAGGGTCTCCCTAATCCTTTGTGGCTTCTTACTCCACCAAATATGATGTCTTTCTCCAGCTGCTGATTCATATGATGGTGTGAAGAAAACAGCCAAGCCAGACAACACTCTGTGGTGATCATAGGATCTCCACTGACTGGTTTTGGAAAGCAGGTTGCCTGGAATTCCTTCTGGGTCTGTCTTAGTCTTGAAGGGTCACTGAAAGCTACCTGCCATGAGTGACTCTGCTGGTATTTGAAATACCTGTGGCATAGCTTCTAGCATCAAAACCACATATTGATTATAAGGTATGCATTATCATCATTCATGGTCAGCACAAGATACTATCATTTAGAAAATGGTATGGTATTGTGAGCTACTTTTATGCATATTATTGTTTTTCATCTGTAACTTGGTTGTGTGAAGGAACCCTGGTAGATTAGTGGATATGAGTTGGGCAGCTAACCTCACAGTGACTTGGCATTGACTTGATGGCAGCAAGTATTTAGTTTTAGTTTTTAATCCTGTACCAGAGAACTTCTTGTACCAGGAAATTATAACCACAGGCATAGGGGCCATCTAAACTTGACCCTCAAAAATGGTTGAGATTAGAGGCTGGGCCACCAAGGGTGAGCTAATGCTCAACCTTCATTCACAGGTGTTTACCTGGGAGTGCCTTGGAGGCCAATGTGCAGCCATTGATTGTATCAATCCATGAGCCTAGAACATCTTTTGAGATAGTTTTTAAAACTATGAGTAATTAAAGTAACTATGGGTTAACTATGAATTGAAATTGACTTAATGACACACCAAACTAATAAATACCACTAACTTTATATAATGAAATGAAAACAAAATTTAAAACCCCACAAATTCACTACCACTGAATCAATTCTGACTCATAGTGACCTTTGGTGCCTTAGGGGTTTCCAAGCCCTTAATTCTTTACAGGAATAGAAAGTCTCATCTTTCTTCTGTGGAGTGGCTGGTGGTTTCAACTGCCTACTTTATAGCTCCAAAACCCCCTGTGCCACTAGGGTTACATTACAGGATTACTTCTCAGTCTTACTAGAGGGTGTAACTTAAGTCACCACCCTTTATTTCATTAGACGTATAGTGTGATGAAAGACTAAGACACTTCCATCAAAATCATACCTCTGTGCAGAAGAGCCATCTCAGAAGCAGGAACACAGAGAGAAATCTCAGGACCCACAGAAGGGAAGTACATTTAAGATCTCACTTTGAAGTGGTGGATGCCAAGGCCAGAGACATCAGAAGCTGGGGCAAAGAGACCATGGGGCAGAGTTAAGGACCCAGGTTGAATTCAAAGGCTGCAGAGCAGTCTGGAGACTCTGGGGTCAGAGCAGCCTTCAGGCTTCCTGCCCCAGTGGGACAGAAGCCATGAGACCAGATGTTTTAAGCTGAGAGTCTGAGGACCAGAGAGAGACTTGGCTGTTGGCTGTGTAACAGGCATTGCTATGGAACATTGACAGTTCCCTTGTTGTTTACTGAACCTGACTTGGGATAACTTATTAACTTTCCCAGTAAACTTTTGTAATTGTTTTTTCTGTGAGTTCTATTTGGCTATTGCAACAAATAATTAAACCTAGTATCAAAGGAAAATGCGGGAAGAGAAGCAGTTGGGTGTCAGAATAGGACAAGAAGGATGGAAGGTTGGGGCAAGTCTGACTTCAGACTCTTGGCAACAGGAAGCCAGAGGAAGTGAGATGTGGTCTCCATGCCATTTGCACAGAAGAGTTTCTTGCTACTGTGTGTGGGGTCACTATGAGTCAGTAGCTAACAGCAACACCTTAAATCCCCTCTCACGCCCTCTATGAAAGAGCCCACTGTGTTTAATACATTTCAAGTGTAGGTGATAGTCAAAAAGATCCAAAAGACCCAAGTTTAACGGAAAGCCAATAGAAGAAGACCAGACCTAGGGATTTGATGAAAATCCTAGAGTGAGTTTTGGGAAGATGTGCAAAATTCTGTCACTCTTAGACTGGATTTTTTCAACAGCTCCCATCCTCAGCCCTTCCTTGCTTGTCATACACAGTTCTGTGCAGTTGACCCCACCAACCTCTCCAACCTCATGTCTTCCCACGTCCCTGTCCTGACAGCCTACCCATGCTTCTGCAACACCACATTATTTACAATGTGAATAGAGGTCTATATTTGCTCATCCCTACAGACTTCTGCCTATAGACTTCTGCCTAGAACCCTGGTTCTCATGTTGTCTCAGCAGTGGTTGCCATTTCCCCCTAAGAGTGTTTTTATATCATTCATTCATTTATTCCACATTCAGCAAACATTGAAAAAACACAGGATCTGGAATCTCAAGTTAACAGGACTGAAACCCTTGCCCTGCTAGAGTTTACATTCAGCAGGCATACAGATAATAGATGAGCAACTACTCATGCAACATAATGACCTTAACAGACTGGTGGCTGTGAATGAAATGTGTCCAGCAAGACTTAAACCTGAGTCTCATACATGAAAGGAAATAATTCTACTGGACCACCAATGCTGCAATTTTTTTGTCATTAGGTACTGTCAAATTGGTACCAAATCATAGCTGCCCTACAATAATCAGAGTAAAATCCAGTGCCATCCTCATAACTGGTACGATGCTTGAGGCCGTTTGTACAGCTACTGTGTCAATCCATCTAATTGAGGGTCTTCCCCTCTTTTACTTAACCCCCACTTTACCAAACATGATGTCCTTCTCCGGACAAGGGTCCCTCCTGGTAATACACCCAAAGCACAACAAGACAAAGTTTCTCTATCCTTGCTTTGAAGGAGCGTTTTCACTGTACACTCCCACTAGGCCTGTGCTATACCAAGAAAGGAAGAGAGAAACAGGGAAAGTGTGGGTGTCTATGGACAGAATTCCAGCAGCAAGAGGACTCTGGGTAATGCACCATCTCAAATGAGAACATTGCAAAGGTAAAGACACAGAACCAAACTTACAGTTTTCCCTAGAATGAACCCAGCTGACATAAGCAAAATCAAGAGGTGAGTAAATCAGTTAATTCTGTGAAAAATATTTCCCATTAGGCAAACCATCCAAACTCATTAGTTTCAGAAGTAAATTGCCTTTCAAAATATCATTGTGTTAAATCAGTGCTCAGAAATTCCTCTTGGCTCTGCAAATATTCCATCTTCAGAAGAGAGATGCCATGCCCCTGAAAGTGCTTTTAGTGGCCTAGAAAATAAATCCTATTGGAGCTAGGAGGTGAAAACAAAGGATGCCTAAGTCTTCCTCCTCTAGAGGAATAAGGAGGCAGATGTACTGCCTGTCCAGTCAGCCTCCAGACCTGAGGCCTGGTCCTTTTCACTTCAGAATTCTTGTGCCTCACCTTACATTTGCCTTCAGCTCATCCACCCCTGGTGATTTTTCCTGTTCCATTTTATGTGAGAGCACTTTTCCCCATTAGACGGTTGAAGTTGATGAAGATAAGTGCAGAGTGCTGTGCTATCCTGGCCCTTCTGCTAAATTCCAATGTATCACAGCAAAGATTCTGACACTTGTAAGTCATCCCAAGTGTCAGAAAAGAAGGGTTCCCAGGAATCTTTCCTCCAGGAACTGTCCAGATCTTGCTGCTGCTGCTTTTTGAACTCTGTCTTCATAAAACACGTCCTAAAGGTAACCCATCTCAGCACAGGGAGATTTGGAGAGCCTGGGGAGAAAATCAGGGAATTCCTCTCCAAGAGTTATAGTCTAAGAAACTCACAGGGGCATTTCTACCCTGCCGGGTGGGATCACCATGAGTCTCCCTCAACTCCATGATAATGAATTTGGTTTGTATGGGGTTTGCAGATCATGGTAAGATTGTAAAATAAGTTCCTCCATTGTGGCTCTTCTGCTTTTTGTTGATCTTCCTGTTTGGGTATCTAACACCTCCCTTCCTTCTGACTGGAAATTCCTTGAAGACTCTGACTATGCATTATGGAATTTTATTAGTAGGGACTAATTTGATCAAGGAAGGGATATGATCTTTGCACATCTGTCTGGTATTCTCTTCATTTAATGAGGAGGAAACAGACGCTGGAACATTCTAGATATATTCTCAAGACCATATAGCTAGGAAAAGTAGAGAGGACTTGATCCAGGGCCTCAATTGTGTCCCTCTTTTCAATTTCAACACAGATATCAAAGACTCTGAAAGCACAAGTTTATCTACCTGCTACCTGGTGGAGGGTGTACATCTCTCGAGAAGTCCAGGACTGACTGCTGCTTTCTCTTGCTCTCAGACTGCTTACTTCCAGTGAGAGACAGTTAAGAAGGGCTGCAACTAAAGACCCAGCTCTCTCTGTCTCTCTCTGTCTCTCTCTCTCTCTCTCTCATACACACACACACACACACATATTTCAAGCAAAATGTGCTAGGACATGTCTCTGCATCCATGAATGGCTACAGACACATTCTCCCCATAATACACAGATCTGAGTCTTATTGGGGTGAGTAAACAAAAGTCCAATCCAAACAGTGGCCTTTGAGGGGCTCTCCTGGACACATTCAATTCAAGGCTGACAGGTCAACCCAGAAGGATCTAGTAATGTTTTTCTTAGGGAGAAGGGGGTGGATTCCAAGAGTTTATCAAAAAAGGTTTCCTTCAAGAACACAGGACCATCATGGGGTCTTATGACAAATGAAGTTAAAATCTTGAGAAAATTGAAAATTCCACTGATGAGAAAAGTTGCACTGAGAATGTTTTTTCCCATCACAACAATGCACCCGCTCATTCTTTGCATGCAGCAAGGATGGCCCTATGGGAAAGGTAGCAGGAAACCTTATACTCTCCACCTATACCTCTAATCTTCTTGCACCTTTTGACTACATTTTCCCCCTAAACTCAGAAAACATTGAAAAGGAGTGTGATTTCAGTCGCCTGAAAAGGCTAATGTTGCCATTCTGATGTGGTGCCATCCTTCAGGGAAGGGCTAGAAAGATGGAAATACCAGTGTCAGAAGTGTACAGACCTAGATGGAGGTTATATCAATAAACAGTACCTTCAATGTTTGCTATTTCTATTTAAGAGAGATTTATAAGGTTTTGTAGCAGTACTATTTAACCCATTTAGCTTGTGATTTAGTTAAGTTCTTGGTTTTGAAGCTCAAATGTAAGAGCCCCATATGTACTCCTAAAATGGGAAGTATAGTCCTTATGAGATGCCAAAAGGTTTATCTATTTCAAAGAGAGTTTATTTTAAGAAATTGCCTAAAATTGGAAGGTATAATATGATCACTTGCATTATTTGTTCTCCCTGCTCATGGCTCTATTTCTAGGAAAGTACTTGTTAGTCTTAATTGGGATAAAACACATTCATTAAGATTGTCAAATTTTGAGCTCCTCCCTTGTGTTAAGAGAATGAGCGAGAGGGTTTGGAAATTTAAGTCCTATGGACATTATCTCAGAAAGATGGGGATGGACCATGTCCCAAGACACTTATTTTGTCCTTTCCTTGCATTCCTGAGCCTCCACTAGCATTTCCAGAATCCCAGTGGGTTATACATCGGGCTGCGACAATGTCAGCAATTTGAACCCACCAACTCTTCCATGGGAGAAAGATTTGGACTTTTGCTTCCATAAAGATTTAGACCCAAAGAAACCCAAAGGGGCAGGTCTACTTTACGCTGCAGGGATGCTATGCATCAGACTTGACCCAATAGCAGTGAGAGTTTTTGTTTTGTTTTGCTTTTTAGCTGTCAGATCTCTGTGAGTTAGAACCAACTTGATAGAAATTACTTTGGTTTTTGATATTTTATGGAAGGAGTCTTGATTGTGATATTAGGTGAGAACTGAACTGCTAGGTTGGCGGTTCAAACTTATCAGCCAGTTGGAGAGAGAAAGATGAGGTTGGTTGCTCCTGTAAAGACTTACATTAGGGCTGAGTCCTGGTGGCATAGTGGTTGAGTGTGGGTCTGGGGCACTGGCTTGGCGGTTCAAATCCAACAGCAGCTCTCCAGGAGCAAGGCTGGGCCTCCCACTCCCACCAGAGGGCAGTGATGCTCCCCCCCAAAAAATGTATTTATGAAAAGGACTTACAGAATTGGAAAAACTAAAAGGGTCCATCCTAGTCTGACTTATAGGATTTCTATGGATTTTGAGTGGATTTTAGAGAACAGTAGATTTTAGAGAATGAAGCTCTAGTTTTAGAATTCTGAAGATTTCCATGGAAATTCCAGCTCTGACATTTTTTAGTTGGGTGACGTTGCACAGATCCCGGACCTTCATAAACTTGTTCATTTGCTAAATGGATCAATAATGGCACCTGCTTCTTAAGGATGCTAGGAGGATTAAATGAGGTGAAAGATAAGGTACTTAGCAAGTGCCTGGCACAGAAAAAAAAATACTGCCAGTGTTGTTTGGGGGCCCAGAAGGGACTCCGGAGCACAGGTGACACAGAGCGCTATGCATTGAAACTGCCAACCACACAGTCAGCCGTTCAAACTTACCAGCTGCTCAGCAGGAGGAAGAGATGGTTGAGTATACCGGTAAAGATTTAAAGTCTCAGAAATCCCACCGAACTATAGGACAGTTTGATTTTACCCCAGAGCATTACCATAAGTCAGAAGTGACTCGATGGCAGTGAGTTGCTTTTGGTTTGCTTTGGTTTTCGTTTTTCTGGTGCCCTCAGCATCTAACTGAAGGATTGGCAGTTCAACCCACCACGAAAGGAAGCTGCGGTCAGACGCTCCTACGGATTTTCTCTGGGAGTAAGTACTTCTACTCTGTCCCAGAGGGTGGCTCAGAGCTGAAATGGACCCAGCAGCTATGGACTTGGTTGGGTTTATTCATCTAAAGACATTCTGCTAACAGAGAAGCTGCTGATCTAATCACACATATGAACGCTGGGCAGTTGACAAAGCGTACGCTTTTGAGAAATGGCATTCCTATGTTAGCAGTGTCGCTTGTGCCTAATTTGATTGTGGAAATTCACATATGACAGAAGGAGGAAATTGGTTGTGGTGGTTTAAAAAAGGAAAAAAAAAAGTGTGAGTTTGGTTTGGTTTGTCACGTGTAGCAGAGCAAAACACAGTGCCCCGAGCCCTTTCTGAGTGCTGGCCATGGCACTGTTTCCGAGTACAACTGCTTCCAAAGCTTCTCTCATTTATGGAGTCCTAGGTGGAACAAAGGGTGAGGACTCAGCTTCAAACAAAAGAGCTGGCAGTTCAAATTCACCTGAGAAGACAAGCCTTGGGGTCCCCTTCTGAGAGACACAACCTGGACAACTTTGGTGTAGTTCTTCTCAACACAGCCAGACTCTCCTCTGAGTTAGAATCAACTTGTCAGCCAACAACACCTTGGAAATCACTCACTTGCAACTCATTGTGAGTCTCCAGGTCAGGCTAGAACTGCCCCTGTGGGTTTCTGAGATGGTAATTCTTTACAGGAGCCTCATCTTTGTCCCTTGTAACAGCTGGGAGTCTCAAACTGCTGACCTGGTGGTTAGCCACCCAGTGCATAACCCACTAGGCCACCAGCACCCCATGGTGCTACTGAGAGGGTTCAAACTGCCAACCTGTAGGTTACTTATCCAGTGCAAATCACTTACACAACCTGGGAAACCTTTGCCTGCACCATTCCCAGTTCATATGCTCTCACGACTCCCATTTTGAATTATGCCAGGACCTTCCCTCTGTCTACGTTTGTCAGACAAACACTCACGGGACATATATACGAACGCTCATTTGTCTTTGAAAAAGTCAAATCCACTATATATGAAAAAAATATTGCATTATTTTTTTAAATATTGATTCCCATTATAAATTCAATATGGCTATATTCCTGGAAATTTGAAAAAGAAAGAAAGGAGAAAATTACCAGTACCTCACTTTGGATTTTTCCCCCCTTAAACATATGCTTTTTTTACAGAGTTGTGATTATTGTTCTATTCTATTCATATTGCTCAAACATTTCTACATGCTGTAGTTTTTACTTAAGATACTGAGAGCATTCTTGTATGTTATTATATGCTCTTTATAGCCATCACTCAGATGCATACATGACTCAGAAGAGCTTGGTCTCTTTACTCGAACTTCCCTCCTTCCAAATTGGGTCCCATGAAGCTTGAAAGAAAGAACAGAGGCCATGGCAACTGCATTACAGAGCCCACTGTTCCCTTCATTACAGGAGGACAATCAGTGAACTTGAGGCTCTAGGAAGAGCTCCATTCGCCTCTTAGCCATAGGCCCTTATTCTCTGTGGTTCGAACATGAGGAAAGGAGGGGAGAGAAAGTATCTTGATCTCTAGATAACTCCAGGTGTTGTGCGAAGCTTCATCGTATTACATTCTTGCCTCTGTAGTGGCCCTTGACATTTATAGACTTTATCTGTTTACTATCTCCTACCTTATGTCCACCCACCTCATTGTAAGCACCCCAAGCAGTGTTGGCTCATCTCGCACACCAGTTTCTAGCACACCGCACTGCAGGGACTCAGTGAATACACAGGCTAGAACGTCGACGTCATTTACCTTGAGAGGAGAAGAACTAGATGGTGCCCGGCTACTACAAATGCCCTTTCTGGGCAGGTCACAAGAGATGATAAAAAGAACGGGAGAGAAATAGACTGCACTTCTTTAAAAGGCCAGATGGACCGGACTGATTGAGACCAAATACCTTCCCAAGGCATACTTAATTAATCTGCACTAGGAAATTTCGCATTTTCTCTTCACTTCAACGATGTTGCTTCTAGATCTGACTGACATATGTCTTTCTCCCAACCCCATGGCATTTTCCTCCTGAATCCAAGCTTCCTTTCAAATTCACAGTCACTGGCAGGGATGGACTGCCAAGTAAGCAAGGTAAGCATAGCCTTCCTGGTGCTTACTTACTCATAATAGGTCAACTCCCTCTAAAAAGACTATCACCTGTGAGCCCCTCTCAAAGAATCATCCACATGAAGCTGAATGGCCAGAAATGACTCTAATTCAAAGATAGTAAGGAACGAGGGAAGAGAAAATAGAGAACTAGAGACAGTACAGCCACAGCCAGAACAGAACAGTTAAGGGTGAAGACACACTAAGAAAACAGGTAAGCAAGCAATATCACTGAATCATTTGTGTCAAAATTGTTAAATGGAAGCCTAATGTGCTGCATAAACTTTCACCTCTTTTCCAAAAGAAAAATAAGCAGGCTAATGTGTGTGAGTGTCCCTGAGTGTCAATAAGGAATGAATGAATATGTAATTGGGATAATAATGCCAACCTTGCAGGACTTGGATTGACTAAAAGATAAGATGGAAGGTTTTGGAAGGCCTGAAGCAGGGTTTCCTAGCCTTGTTTATGCTCCGTCAAGGAAGCCACCTTCTTTCCTCAGTTGTCTTTCCATCACGAATGGTCCTGGATGGCCTCTCTGGTTGATGACATCATATCCTTTCCATGCTGCCATGCTGTCATAACTAAGCAGATCTAAGGAAGCCTCTGCTCCACTTTTGATCTGGGTTTTTACCCATCATGCATCTCGCTTTCTGTTATCATGCCTGTAATTCAAGAGAACCAGCCTCAATTTGCATGTCGCAAGAAAAGAAACCCCTTACCATGGTTAGGGGCTCAGTCTCTACTTGGTATGCTGATAACTGGGTTTCTTCAAAAAACAAAAATAAATATGTTTAGAAGAGATTGCCACTAACCCAGAAGAGGGAGACAGAAGGAAAAATAAATAAAAGAAATGCCTGACTATATTGCAGACATTTAGAGAGAAAGTGACTGGAAATATTTTCATGTAAAGGGCTAAATGAACCCCATCCCTACCCCAGCCCCAGCCATTGGGAAAAGTCCGTCTTTAACCTAAAAGGGAAGAGAGGGGATTAAACAAAAAACAGTGACATCATTTAGGGGAAATTTTTCTGAGATAATCTTCATTTCAAACTAAATATTAAAACCACCCAGCCATAGCCAGAACATAAACACAAGTCTTGCCAGAAATTATATCTGATCATTTAAAAAGGAGATCACATTCAAGAATTGATTTTCTATCTTCCTCCTTTTCAGTTGTATTTGTGTGCTTTCTCTTTACTTCATGAGCAGAAGTGAATGGAAATAGGGCCAAGAATTGCTCAATCCAGACTCCCTTGTTTGGGCCCACCAGAGCTACTTGCGAGAGGACCAGGCGGCAAGGAAAAAGGAGTGGGCGCTGATCAGCCCGTTACGAGGGCAGCTCTCATTCCTGGGAGACTTTGTTTGTTTTAAATCATCACCAACTTCCACAAAACAAACAAAATTATTCTGCGGGCAGAACTGCACAAAACCACTTTGGAATGCCCATATCTAGACACAGCTCTTCTGCTTGGATGGCACCCCAGGACATTGAAATTGATTACTCTTGATCTTCTTCTTCAGGAGGAGAAGCTCTCCTTTGCTCCTAAGCTTTAATTCAGGGAAGAAGGAAGAGGAATCTGTCTCCTTGGGATCGCAGGAGAAT
The DNA here is from genome assembly GCA_004026705.1 of Nesogale talazaci. Taxonomy (NCBI): domain Eukaryota; kingdom Metazoa; phylum Chordata; class Mammalia; order Afrosoricida; family Tenrecidae; genus Nesogale; species Nesogale talazaci. The sequence continues at coordinate 79,698 of PVJH01006330.1, read as the reverse complement.
CCCAGGGAGCCCTTGGCTCAGGTCCTATGAATAGAAGACAGAGCAGATTATTTGTGTAGATGGGTTTCTATCCATTGCTACAACACGACGCATCCCATGCCAATCCTCATCCCTTGGGAGCAAGTCTCAGGTTCCCTTGATGGCTCTGATGGGTGAATGTTGACAGGGCCAACTCCATCCTGGTGCTCCTTCTATGGTCCCTAACTGAATAACAAACAAAGCCTTTGCCATGAATTGATTCCAGCTCATGGTGACGAGAGGAGGGGTAGAAATGCCTCTGTGGGTTTCTAAAACTACGCAGCTGGTGGTTTCGAAACAGCTGGCCTTGCTGTTAACACCCCAGTACACAACTCATGACACCACCTGTGCTCCTCTCTAACCTGGGTTCCTCGCCTTTCTAATCCAAGTTGCCTCCGTCCAACCCAGCAACATACCCATGGCCAAAGGAATGGTGCAGAAATATATCTGACCAAGACATCGAGGATGAGAAATCAGAATCTGGCAATAAATATGGTAATTGGTTCATTTGAGACTTCCTGCACTGAGGTCTTTGAAAAGTTCAATCTCAGAACTGGGTTCTGAGTTGATTTGGGGACCATTAAGGAGAATTATGAGTGAGTCTAAATTTTCTAATGGTATTTAAGTATTTCTCTTGGAGAGTTAATAACTTTTCTAAACCCTAAGGACATTTTAATGATATCATTACAAACAAGACCCCGCTCCTACCCCACACTGACAGGTGACAGAATCAGCAACTGCATTGCAAAGTCCCACTTTTTTCCAAACCCAAATGCCACGTGGCTCAAGTACACAAGTGAGTACTTGGTTGATGCTTAAGAATTCAATTCAGCTGTTATTTAGAAGAGAGGAGAAGAAGGAGGAGGAGGAGGAGAAGAAGAAGAAGAAACTCTATTTTTCTCTAATATAATAGCATCAGAGCTTTAATTATATTTTCCTGTTTCACAGAAGGGCGTTTTGGATGTTTAATCAATCAGCAGAGTGTGCGTGGTTCTGCTTAGTGTGTTTGTGGTTAGAAAGTCTTGTGTGGTTCTGCAGGTATTTCAACAAAGGTGTCCCTCAGTCTTGAGAAAAAGAAGAGGGCGAGAGCACATCCTGTTACTGCTTTGAGCTGGTGCCTCTTGAAACCTCAAGACTGAGCTTGGACACCCTCTGGTGTCACTCAAAGTGTTTTCTTCCTATCCAGTCAGAGATGATTGTCGGGACATAGCAGACTTTCTTGTATCCTCTCTCCTCCCCCAGCTTCTCAGGGGTGCTATTACCCCAAGTTTCCCCAGCTGCTGAATAAATGAAGGAGGAGGGTCCCCAGAATGAGAAATGTCCTCGTGATATAATGGAGAGCTTCCACCTTCTAATCCCTTGTCATTTGTTTGTATGATGTCTTGGGCTGGCCTACACCACAGTCTTCGAAGGACTTAGATTAAAGGAATTTAGACTAGTAGTCCTTGTGCAGATGATCAAAAATGGCATACAAATTGGAAGATTTTCTTGTGGGAATTTTAGGGAGGAACGGTGAAGCTTTATTAGATGGTGATGATGGCAATGATGACAAAGGTCCTGCAATTTGAGAATCACTGCTTTTGAAATTATATGACCCAATCCTTTCTAAGCTAAAGGAAGAGGCCATCAATTCTAGTTAGGAAACTTGTTCAAGGCCACAAAGCAAGTCAGTGATGAAGGTTAGAATTAGACCTAGGGTTTTTGACTTTCAGATCTCTTTCGTGTACCCAAGTCTATCAGAATTTGCCCAGTGCCTATTATATGTCAGCACTCCATGGGTTCTGGGAACAAAAGTCAACTAATAATAAAAAGCATTCACAGGGCTGTTACCTTATATATGATACTGAATGAAATGCTTTATTGCCATAAAACATAAGTAAGGAGTTCTAGTAAGGAGAGAGTTATGTGTCCAATGGCTCTGTGGAGGAACGTTCTGATAATGGGCTCCTATAAAGATTGTAGACTTATCCGATCCCACCACCAAGAAAACACAGGTAGGATTCCTGAGGAATGCACACACTGGCTAGCACTCGGCTGCTAGCCCAAAGTTTGGCGGTTCACGTTTACCCAGCTGTTGGTAATCCTGTGCAGCATGACTCAGAGTTGGCTCCAGAGCAACTGCTTTACTATTATAATTGGATTAGAAAATTGAAACTTGAAGAGGTTAACTTACTCAACAGGAGGGGGTGGGAAGGGGGGAGGGGGGAGAATCACTTGCTTATTTAAACAGAGCCCTGCTTGAAGACTTCAGACTTTTAGGGCAGACTGGATAAGCATCAGGAAGAAATGCCTATGTGGTTGGGTGGAGGGTTGTCCTGCACCCCTTGCTCCCACTCCCTTCTTTCCTGGGACCAGGGAACTTTGACAATGCACCGCACGCTGGGAAAGAGTCAGGGCTTCTCCAACATAATGAGGCACAGGGGATGTGTCAGCAAGAAGTGGTCTTTGTGGAAGGAAGAACTGATTTATTTTTTCAAAAGCAGATCCACCTGGAAACCAGGGCTTTGTGCAGTCCCCTGACATCCTTCCTCTTCTCTTACCTGAAATCCTGAAGCTCCCTTCCTGCCCTACTGGCTGAGCAAAAAGGATGGAAGATCATGAAAATAGAGGGGCGGGCAGAGATGGGATGGGGTGAGTGGGTGTGGGTGGAGGTGATGGTGTCAAAGGGTGCTTGTTTGGTGCCATCAAGGCAATTCTGACTCACGGTGACCCTGCAGAATGAAATAGGGCAGCACAATAGGGTCTTTCAGGATGTGACCTTTATGAAAACAGACCAACAGAACTTATTTCCCATTGGAGCCACTCGTGAACTCAAACTGCAAGCTTCAACCATGGCTTACCCAGGACTCTTTGTCAAAGGATCGAGAGTGTAAATTTGGGGGTTGAGCCCCAGTGGCATAGTGGTTGAGTGGTTGAACTGGCGTGGCAGTTCAAATCCAGCAGCAGCTCTCCAGGAGCAAGGTTGGACCTCCCACTCCCACCAGAGGGCAGTGATCCCCCCCCCACCCCCCAAAAAAGAGTGTAAATTTGGTCTAACAGGAGAGGGATGAAATAAGAGTCCACGGATCATATTCTGCAGACATGAAAATGGCCAAGGTACATATTTGAATTTCTAAACATGAAATCAAGCTGAGAGACAGGATCGAGTATCTAAAAGAAGCATTTCAAAATTCACCATCGCTTTGTGGATTCTCTGTTGACTGATCTGGGTTGCACATCAGGCTGGTACCCACACCCATGGTGGTTCAAGCCCCTGATTCACTCCCACCCTGTGGGATGAGACTGTTGGCTCCCGTAAAAATGTGCAGTTGTAGAAACACTGCGAAACTAGTCTCGCTGACTCGGAATCAACTCAATGGCTGTGAAGTTGGTGTTTGTTTATTTATTTCTTATTAACTGCATTTTATGTTATTGTTAGGCAAAAATCAGTTCATACCATCAAGTCAGTTCCAACTCATAGTGGCCCAACATATGACTGAATGAAACATTGACAATCTTATGCCTTTCTCAGAGGAGCCCTGGTGGTGTAGTGGGTAATGTGTTAGGCTGCAGGCCAAAAGGTCAGCAGTTCAAAACCACTAGCTATTCCTCAGGATAAAGATGAGCCATTCTATGTTCACAAAGATTTACCCTCTTGAAAACCAACAGAGGCTATTCGATGATGTCCTTTAAGGTTGCTATGAATCAGAATCCGCTCAGTAGCAGTGAGGGGCCTCACCATTCTCACCACAGTTGTGTTCCTTGAGCCTATTGTTACATCCATTATGTCTCTTTCACCAAGTCCTTTCTAGGGACTGGTCTCTCGAGAAAACATGGCTGAAGTATGTACCATGAAGTCATGGCTTCCTTACCCAGAAGGAGCAAATGGTTTACTTCTTCCAGCACAGATTCTAGTCATTCTTCTGGCAATAGTCTTTGTGAATACTAAAATTCCAATGTGCCGATTGTCCTTTGGTCTTCTTTATTCATTGTACAATTTTTATGCATGATTAAGAGTTGAAAATACTGAGGTTGGAGAAGATGCAATTTAGTCCTCAAATTGTTATCTTCACTTTTTAAGACTTCAAAAAGGACTTTTGCTGCAGATTTGCACAGTACAATGTGTCATTTGATTTCTTGGCTGTTGTGTCCATGGGTGTTGTCTGTGGTTCCAGGTAAAATGAAATCCTTAATGATTTTAACATTTTTCATGTTTATAATGTTCTTGCACACTGGTCCAGTCACGAGGATTTGGGCTTACTTTATGTTGAGGCACAATCCATACTGAGGTCTACAGATCTTGATCTTCATCAGCATTCCATAAGTATGTCTTTTCCTTTCAGCAAGCAAGGTCATGTCATTGGCACATGCACACTGCTGAGTCACTCCTGACAACACATTCTTCTTCATATGATCCAGCTTTGGGACTATTTGCTCTTCTTAAAGATTTCTCAGCATAGAGTGAGCATTTGAAATATATGAGTATTGTCCAAATACCACTTGTATTTCACATGCACATTGGCATTTGCCTGTTGATACTTATGTTGAGGGGTACACTATTTTACCCTTGGAGTCCTGCTGGTGCTATGGATTATGAATTGGACTGCAAATCATCAGGTCCCAGTTCAAAACTACCAGCCTCTCTGTAGGTATAAGAAAAGACTTTCTCTTCCACTAACATCTTTAGCCTCAGAAACCCACAGCGATTCTCACTTGTTCCATTAAAAATTGTCGGAATAGCAATCATTATGAAGTCCTATTATGACCCATGGTAGAGTAGTGGTTATTCACTGGACTGATGATCTTCACCAGCTACTTTCAGGAGACAGCTAAGCTACCAGTCATGATGCAGGAGAAAAACAAGGCTTTTACTCCCGCAAAGTGGTACAGTCTCAGAAATTCACAGAGGCAGATCTATTCTTTCCTAAAGGGCTGCTATCAGTCAGAATCAGCTCATTGGCAGTGCATTTTGTTTGCTTGCTTCTGTATTTGTTTGAGTTATTTTGGTGATGTAGTGGTTATGCAAAGCCAGCAGTTCTAAACCAATAGCAATTCTGTAAGAAAAAGATGATGTTTTCTACTCCCATAAAGGATTACAGCCTTGGAAACCCACGGGGACAATTCTACTCCATCCTGTAGGGTCTGAGTTGACATAAATTTGATGGCAATGAATTTGGTTTTTCTGCTGTGATAATACAGGGATAACACAGGGAGCAGAATCAGAGTTGCCTTGAATGCTTTTACAGAAGTGCTGCAAACTAAACCTGCCTGGGGATAAGGTGTAGAGAAGAAAGAAAACGATTGGGAAGATTTGGCATGAGAGGAGTTAGGAAAATCACTAACCTTAGGGAAGGACGACCCTAGCCTGGGGCAAGCCTTGCAAACACACATGGGTTCTAAGGGGTGTCTACCTGGGAAGACTGCAAAGGCTATTGATCCCCAGAAGTTCTGGGAGATTGTTGAAATGTAGATTCTTAGGCTTTGCTCCTGAGTTCGTCATTCAGTCAGTTCAGGCAATAGTTTAGGTTTTGCTCTTTGGTTTCCAATTGTTGGTGTAGCTTGATTCTGAAGTTAGAATTGAGAAAGAACCCGAAGTTGCATGGGAAACAGTGTTCATCTTTATTGTCCCTACCATCAAGCTGAAATTCACCATTTGACATGTAGGTGACAACCCCCTGCCATTGAGTGGATTCTAACTCCTAAAGTAATCGTCTAGAACAGAGTAGGGTGGCTGCATTGGATTTTCAAGACTTGATAAGGTTGACATGAACAGGCAGCCTCATCTGTCTCCCTGGGTGCACCTGGAAGGGTGGGAACTGCCACTGTTTCAGTGAGGAGTGCAATGTTTAAGGCAATGTACCACCAGGACTGCTAGTAAACAATGATATCAACAAAAGCCAAACTCGCTATCACCGGGTCGACTCTGACTTCTGCAACACTACATGCACAGAGTAGATGTGTCCCCATGGTTTTCTAAGTCTGCAAATCTCCAGGGGAGCAGACAGCCTCATCTGCATCCCATGGAGCAGCCAGTGCACAGTAATGTTAGCAGGTTCTGTTATGTCACCTGGTGTAATGGTTAAGCGTTGGACTGTAATCCACAAGGTCCACAGTTTAAAACCACCAGCCGACCCACAAGAGAAAGAGAAGGCTTTCTACTCCCGTAGAGAGTTCGGTTACAGTCTGTGAAGCTCACAGGGGGCAAGTGCAAGTCTAGCCTGTTCTATTGGGTCACTGAGTCAGCATCAACTCTAAAGGCAGTGAGTGTGTTTCTTTGGAGATATTTTGGTTTATGTCACCAATAGAAATGGCAGATTGTTGGGCAGGCGAGGTTGACCCAATAAGCAAGGTTGGTGTGCTTGCTTACCAATTTGTAGTGACAATTTCCCATCATTTCAACTCATCTTCAGGAGTGTGCGCACCCAATAGTAGATAAGCACCGGCAAGCCTGTGCTTTCCTTGCTTACTAGGTCTCTATCCTTGTCAGGGATTAAAATTTGAAAAGATGCATTGATTCTCTAGAAAGCTGCTATGGGGTTGGGAGAGAAGCGATGGATGCCAGTCAGACGTAGAACAGAATCTTTGATGTAATGGAAAGAAATGCAGAATCACTCACTTCAAATAAATAAGTAAGCACAAGTCAGTCTGTGCTTAATGGCTTACTTGTTAATGTGCGATCCTGTTAGGTTTCTGGGATGGCTTCCCTCGGTTCTTCCTTCTTGATGCTGAAAGAATTCATGTTACAGAAGCACTTTTGTCTTCCAAGTAACTTTTATGTGGGAAAGGGAAATCTCAGGTAATACAGTCTCGGAAAGTATAGTGTATGCCTGGAAAGAGTGCAAAACCTCATAGAGAGGGCTGTCGGAAAGTTTGTAGCCAGGACCAACAATGAGATTTGTGATATGAGGAGGGGAAGGGGAAGGTGGACAAGGAACGGAGAAACCAATCACAATGATCTACATATAACCCCCTCCCTGAGGGAAAGGCAACAGAAAAGTGGGTGAAGGGAGACATTGGTCAGCGTAAGACACAAGAAAATAATAATAATTTATAAATTACCAAGGGTTTGTGAGGGAAATGAGGAGCTGATACCAAGGGCTCAAGTAAAAAGAAAATGTTTTGAAAATGATGAAGGCAACAAATGTACAAATGTGCTTGCCACAATGGATGTAAAGATGTATTGTTATAAGTGCTGTATGAACCTCAATAAAATGATTTTACCACATGGAGAATGGCCATTAAGAGGAGTCCACACAGCCAAAAAAGGAGTCTTGGAACCAAAAAATGGAGAGTGCTAGAGATCCCGCCCTCTGACCTGAAAAAGAGCTGAAACCCTCCCCTCAGTTTCTGTTATTAATCCCCTCCTATTCCCAGTGGTTGAAGGGATGGGGGAAAGACGCATGTTGTTGGAAGGTAATGCCTGATCTTAGTGGCCGAGTTTAGGCAGGCACAAGTGTGATGTAATGTTGGTGATGCTGAGTATGCACACCCAGATTGACTTTCACCTGTTACTAGGTGACCTTGATCCCAGAATCCCCAGCTTGGATTATCCCTACAGGTATCTGGTGTGTGCCTGATTTTTTTCTAACCCCTTTATTGTGGTCTGAGCAGCTACTTTTTGTTTAGTGTAGGCATTTGGTGGAGACAATCCTCTTTATCCCTAATGTTCCTACCTATCAATTTGAACCTGCACAGGTATTTGATGTCACATTACTATTGTTGCTGGTATCTCAAAATATGGTTTGTGTCGAATAACCTCAACCCAACCCAACCCACGGCATGGAGATCATTCTGCCTGATAATGACCCTACAGAACACCGAAGAACTGCTCCCCTTAGGGTTTCCAAGCCTGTACATTTCCTTCCTTTCTTTTTTTTAAAAAATCATTTTATTAGGAACTCTTTTTTTAGTGATTTTATTGGGGGTTTTACAGCTCTTATAACATTCCATACATCATTTGTATCAAACATATTTGTACACATGTTGCCATCTTCATTTCCAAATATTTTCTACTTGAGCCCTTGGTATAAGCTCTTCTTTACCCCTCTTTTTTTTAATAAGTCATTTTATTGGGAGCCCATACAACTCCCATCATGATCAATACATATGTCAATCGTATGCAGACCACCTTTGCTCACTAGTTGCGATGATCACTCTCAAAACATCCTCCCTCCACCTAGGCCCCCAGTACCAGCTCCCCATATTTTCCCTCCCTCCCCACTGCCCCTCCCCCAAGAATCCTTAATGATTTACAAATTGTTATTACTTTTTCATATCGTACACTATCCGATGTGTCCTTTCACTCACTTCCCTGTTGTCTGTACTCCAGATAGGAGGCTATATATAGATCCCTGCAATTGGTTCCCCCTTTCTATTCCACCATCCCTCCACCCTCCTAGTATCACCACTCCTACCACTGGTCCTGAAGGGATCATCTATTCTAAATTCCTCTGGTTTCCGGCTCCAGTGTACATCCCCTGGTGTAGCTGGATTTGTCAGGTAGAATTGGGATCATGATAGTGGGTGGGGGAAAGCATTTGAGAACTAGAGGAAAGTTGCATATTTCATTGTTACTACATTGTACCTTGATTGGCTCACCTCCTCCCTGTAAGCCCTCTGTAAGGAGATGTCCCTTTGCCAATTGGTGGTCTAGAGTCCCCAATTTGCACTCCCCCTCATTTATAGTGATATAACTTTAGTTCTTTGATGCCTGATACTGGATCCCTTTGACACCTCATAGTCACACAGGCTGGTGTGCTTCTTCCATGTGGACTTTGTTGCTACTGAGCTAGATGGCTGCTTGTTTACTGTCAAGCCTTTAAGACCTCACGCGCTATATCTTTTGATAGCTGGGCAACATCAGTTTTCTTCACCACATTTGCTTATGCACACATTTGTCATCAGCAATCATATCAGGAAGGTGAGCATGCAATGTTATGATTTTTATTTCTTGAAGCCTGATAACTGATCCCTTTGACACCTCTTGGTCCCACAAGCTGGTGTGGTTCTTCCATGTGGGACTTGTTGCTTCTCAGCTAGATTGCCACTTGTCTACTTTCAAGGCTTATAACCCCATATGCTACATTTTTTGATAGCCTGGCACCATCAGCTTTCTTCACCACTTTTGCTTATGCACACATAAGCAAAAGTGATCAGTGATCACTTGTCTTCAGTGATCATGTTGGGAAGGTGAGCATCATGGAATGCCAATTTAATAGAATAAAATGTTCTTGCACTGAGGAAGGACTTGAGTGGAGGTCCTTATTGGGGACTCTTATAGATCTTATAGCAATCCATACTTCAATTATATCAAGCATATGTGTACATATTTTACCATCATTATTTTCTAACCATTTACTTTTCATTTGAATGTTTGGTATCAGCTCTTCTTTTTACCCTCCCTCCCCCTTCTCGATCCCTTGATAAATTATAAATTGCTATTCTTTTGATATTTTACACCAGCCACTGTTCTCTTCCCCCACAGTTTCTATTGTTTTTCCCTCCTGGGCAGGGGAGAGTGGTGGAGTGGAGGGGGGGGTTATGTGTCAAATATTATGATTGATTCCCCCTTCCTCCCCTCTTCTTCCCACTATCTCCCTACTCTCTTGGTATCACTCTTCCCATTTCTGTTCCTGAGGACTTTATCTGACCTTTGTTCTATGTGTCATTAGCTCTTATCTGTACCGACCTGTATGCTTTGTTCTAGCACACAGTGAAAGGCAAGATTGGGGTCATGTAAATGGGGAGTGAGGAACCCTCAAGAAACCAGAGGAATGTTGTGTGTTTCATTGGTGCTATACTACATCCTGATGGACTCATCCCTTCCTTGTGACACTTCTGTGAGGAGATATCCCATTATCTATAGATGGATTGGGGGGTCTTGGTTCCAACTTCCTTTATTCTCAACAATATGTTTCTGCTTGTTTGTTTATTTGTTTGGGGTCTTCTGATGTCTGTGACCTGATCCCATCAACACCTCATGATCTCACAGACGGGTATGCTTCTTCCATGTGGGCTTGTTGCTTCTCTGCTAGATGGCCAGTTGTTTAACTTCAAGTTTTTAAGACCACAGACACTGTATCTTTTGATAGCCTGGTACCATCAGCTTTCTTCACCACATCTGCTTGTGCACCCATCTTGTCTTCAGCGATTGTGCTGTGAGGGTGAGCATCACAGAATGCCAGACTGTTAGAACAAAGTGTTTTTTTCATTGAGGGAGGACATAAGCAGAGGTCCGAAGTCTGTCTACTACCTCACTGTATTGCCATATAAATATATGTACATAGGCCAATATCTCTATTCTTATGGATTAATGTATTTGCATAAATATACCACTATATTTATACCTCTATTCATAGCTTAGCTTTCTTAGTTTTTCCTCTGTTTCCTTTACTTTCCTCCTGCCACACTATCTTGCTCACCTTCCTTTTGCCTCTTAGTAATTCCTCTCAGCTAGATTGCTGTTGCTCCACATCACCGGAATCTCTATGTCCTTCTCAATGTTGATTTTAATTTCTTAGTTGTTCCCCTGTCCATAGTGCTGTTGGCTCACTGCTCCATTTGCCTATCTTCTCCCCACCCCCAATCGCCACCCCATAGTCCCACCAGACTCATCAGTCCCATTGCTTTCTCCTTTAATTTGTTTCCCAGGTCTATCTCTTAATCTTCTGGTCTAACAGCAGGAGCACTGGGCAAGTGATTCTACAGGAATGCTATGGTGACTCCTCTCCAAGCCTGTACATTTTTACAGAAACATGGCACCACATTTCTCTCCCAGGGATTGGTTTGTGGGTTCAAGCTACCAACCTTGTGGTTAGCAGTCCAGCACAACAGCCACTGTACCATCAGGACTTACTTATTGAAATAATAGTAGTTATAAAGTCTTACTAGGAACCTTGCTGGAGTAGTACTTATACATTGGGCAGTCACTCTATGGGAGAAAGGTAAGGCTTTCTAATCCCATAAAGAGTTACAGCCTCAGAAATCCACAGGGGGAGTTCTACATGGCCCTGGAGGGCCCTGGAGGTCAGAATCTACAAGATGACAGGGAGAAAGAGATCTACTTTTATTGAGATTACAGCCAGAAACCCCTATAGGAAGGTTGGATTCTGTACCCTGAGTTGAAATCAGCTCTGCAGTGTAAAAGCAGTCAAACAAAAATCAGAACTCATTAAAATGAAAATATAAGGATTATTGAGCAGTTATGCTATATGCAGAGGAAGACCATTTCCATTCCAGGAAAAAAAAAGACCAATGGCTCCAAGACTAGGTATGAGGAGGAGGCTTAGAAATAGAAGAGAGATAATGAACCCTTGGCTAATCTTCACATGAGTGACTGGCCCAGCCATGCCCCTTTGATTGATATCAAGTAATACCAAGTCATAAGATGGTCTCTGGCCCTCCACCCAACCACATCTGAAATTTGTTATTGTTCTTTTTCTTTTTAGCCTTTTTATTGATACTTAATTTACATGTCATAAAAATCAATAGTTCAATCACATCAAGAAGGGTTGTACAGTTATCACAGCAGGTTTTTTTTCTTTTAAAAAAATCATTTTATTGAAGGCTCATACATATCCCATCACAATACATATATACATCCATTGTATGCAAAACACATTTGAACACTTGTTGCCATCATCATTCTCAAAATATTTTCTTTCTACTTAAGCCCCTGGCATCAGCTCCTCATATTTCCTCTCCCTTCCTGCTCACCTCTCCCACAAGAACTGTCGATAATTTTTAACTTATTATTACTTTGTCATATCCTACACTGTCCAAATGACTTCCTTCACTCACTTCCCTGTTGTCCATATCCCAGGGAGGAGGCCATATGTAATGAGTTTCCATTTTCTACTCCAGCTTTCCTCCACCCTCATGGTGTCACTCTTACTACTGGTCCCGAAGTGATCATCTGTCCTGGATTCCCCATGTTTCTGGCTCCTATCTGTACTACAAGCAGTTTTGCAACATTTCCTTGGTTCTTATCGTCGTCATTATTTCTCCTCATTTCCACACAACCTTCCCTCCTAAAGCCCCGAGGAAACAGTAATCCTGTTATTCTCTATAGAATTACCTGACCAGAATTTCATATACAGAAAAACATTTTTAAAAAGCTAACACATATAACAAAATAAACAGATAAATTAAAACTTCAATAGAAAAGAAAGCAGAAAATATTAAAAGGAACAAATTCAAAATGGATAGAAAAGGAGATCAAATGATAGGTTGCTATATTTTTAAATAACTACATCTGTAATAGTCCATTTTCTAATGAATTCTGCAGGATAACAGTAGCCCACTGTTTGTTCCCTCCCCTGTCCTACTTGCCAAAGCAAACTCTGAAGTCACCAACGTATGTTCTCTTTGGAAAGAAAGTTTATTATATGGGATAAATGTTATGAGTAAAAAAACAAGCAACATGAAATTCAAATTGAATAAAACTGACACTGGTCTGGAAAGAAAAAGTTCGTCATTAGGTAGGATGAGCTATTTGACAAGATTCATATTGGTGAGGAATGTCTTCGGTGAGAAAGCTTACTTTCATAAGAAAACTTTCCAAACCAAGCAAGATGGCTGTGGTTTATTTGTTTCTCTTTAGCAATGGCAACTAGTCCCCTGAGAAAGGCACCCAAAGCTTGTAGGTGGTCCATGGTACAAAAGTTCAATTGCCTCAGGTAGAGTGAGCTGGCTTTGGTCCTCAACCACAAACATCAACAGTGTCAGGTCTCCATATTAAAGATACTATTTTCAGCATAAAACATGTAAAGGAGGGCTGAGCCCCGGTGGCATTGTGGTTGTGTGTGGGACTGCGGCCCACTGGGTTGGCAGTTCAAATCCAGCAGCAGCTCTCCAGGAGCAAGGCTGCACCTCCTACTCCCACCAGAGGGCAGTGATGCCCCCCCCAAAAAAAGACACTATTGATGTTAGCAGTCAAATGAGAATTTATTATCTGTGAGAGAGGGGTCTTCCAAAATATGTGGAAAAAATAGAATGAAAAGGTAATGGAAGGTTTCTGTGCATTTTAAAAAGCGACTTCTAATCCAGAAGAATTGGGGTGAAATGAGGTGATTGTGGAGCCAAAGAGCATGAAAAGGATCCTAGAAAAGCTGATCAGGCCTCATTTGCAAGTCTTCCCAAGCACGTTTTGTAGCCACACCCCAGAGAATGTCACAGTCAAAATGTGAAGTCATCAGGAGTAATGCATACCTCTTGGCCACCCAACTGTAATTTCTTCTTCATGTCTTACAACCACTGCTAAACCACCACAGTGAATTCACCAGGATCTGTGATAACAGTGGATTTATGTGCATGTTCCATCTCTGATTACTCTGCTGCCCAGGCCAAGAATGGGAGTAAAAGTCAATGAGCTATGAAAGCAAAGGAAAAAGAAAATGCCAGAAAGTCAAAGCCCCTCCGGAAAACCCAGGGCTGGTTCCTGGAGCTCCACCATCTTTTGCTTCAGGATTGATCTGACAGACTGAGCTTTCTCAACTGGATCCATGAAAAAAATGTTGCTGTGCTCCAAAGGGAGGTTACACAAAGTCAACCATGATCAAGTTTGAGTGGTTTCTTGACATCTTCTTTTCATTAGCAACCACATTCATCTCTGGGGTCAAAGAGAACTAAGAAATACGTTTTGTTATATACTATCTGCCAACCAGATCAGTTATACACCCAATCTCATATAATCTTCAGGAAGTTACTTTAATACCCTTCTGACAGGAAGCCTTCTTGCTTAGCCCTCCACCCAACCACATCTGCAATTCATTTTCCCCATTTTTGGCAGTTTTATTGGTATATAATTCACATGTCATAAAAGCCAATAGTTCAATCACATCAAGAAGAGATGTACATTGCCACCACAGTTTTAAACATTTTCTTGGTTCTTATACTCTTTATCATTTCTCCTCATTTCCCCACAACCTTTCCTACTAAACCCCCAAGGAATCAGTGATCCTGTTACTTTCTCTATAGATTTACTTGACTGGAATTTCATATACAGAAAAACAATTTTTAAAGCTGTCAAGAATAGCAAAGTAAACAGATAAATAAAAACTGCAATAGAAAAGAAAACAGAAAATATTAAAAGGAACAAATTCAAAATGGATAAAAAAGATCAAATGATAAGTTGCTACTTTTTTAAAATCATTTTATTGGGGGCTCAGACAATTCCTATCATGATCAATACATATGTCAATTGCATGCAGACCACATTTGTTGCCATCACCATTCTCAAAACATCCTCCTTCTACCTAGGCCCCTGGTACACGCTCCTCATAGTTCCCCTCCCTTCTCCCCTCCCCCAGGAGCCCTTAACAAGTTAAAAATTCTCATTTTTTTATCATCATACACTGTCCGATGTGTCCCTTCACCCACTTCCCCATTGTCCATCCCCCAGAGAGGAGGTCATATTTAGATCCCTGTAATAGGTTCCCCCTGTTGCTACATTTTAAACTAACTGCCTCTGTAATAATCCCGGGTGGATTTTGCAATCGCTACTTCTCCTTATTTACTCTCCTGACTGTCTTCAATGAGCAGGGGAGAAACACCCCATTCCACAATTCCTAAAACATCCAGTTAGCAACAATATCCAACCACCAAACACAGCAGAGAGCAAAGAGTGTGCTTTTACACAACCCCTCGAGGACAAAGAGGACAGGAGAGGAGAAAATGGTATAAAGACCTTCTAAGGTGCAAAACCTTAGATGAGTCATGGCCACCCCAAAGATGCCGATATCTAAGGTCTATGGGAAAGTCAATATGGCAGGTCCCATGTGGATTCAGGATTCGGTGACACTGTGTCTCTAAAAGTGGTAAGATTTGGGGGAGTAGAAAACAGAGTTCTCTTTTCTTTTCTTTTTCTGTGAAGATTTGAGTAGAACTTGGAATGCCTAGGCTGTGAAACCCATTAACATACAAGCTACTAACAGAAAGCTTAGTAGTTCTAGTCTACCCAGAGACACCAGCTTCCCAAAAGGCAGCCATTAAAAGTCTCTATGGGGCACAGATGCATTCGTGGTCCCCATGAGGGAAAGATAGACAGCGGCAGTGAAGCAATACAAGAAAACCCAAACACACTGCCCTTGAGTGGATTCCAACTCAGAGCAAATCTAGCAAGGATTTCTGAGGCTTTAAATCTTGACAGCAACTGGCAGCCTTATCTTTCTTTCAAAGAACAATGCTAAAGGGGAGTTAAACCCAGATTTCTTTCTCTATGACTCAAGCTAAGACTCTGAAACAAGAGCCTACCTCTTTCCTGCTTGCAACAAAACCTGAAAAGTCTGGTAGGATGTTGAGATTTGCTCCCAATACAATGGCTTGGGCCATAAACTAGAGACAGCGAGTCTGAGGTCTGGAGAATGGGCAGCAGACACAGATAAAGATGGGCTTTTCTTCCTGAAAAGACAGAGGAGAGCACTTACTGACTGGTTAGAGATCCTTCCTCCCAAACCAGAAATGCAGGAGATCACAGGAGCCTTTGGGAAGAAACTGATTATCCTTAAGGAATACTTGAAGTCTCATCTACCATGTCCCTCTTCAAGGAACAGCTTGCTGCCCTGTGGAATGTGGTGTCTGACTCACCTGCAAAGAGCCACCTTGTTGGAGGACATGTCCTTCTTCAGATGACCCATATCGGTGACTGTTCAGGGCAGAATGTACCCTCCAGGCCATCTCACCATGGCACAGACATCCTGATGGGCAGCGCTCACTATGAAGGCAGCTTCTGAGCCTTCTCCATCACAGTTGAATTCAATTCTTTGCCCAACCCTACTTCCTTCTGACCTTCGCCAGTGCTGAGATCAAATGCATATTGTGTGTCCCCATTTTGTCTCTAAATTTCAAGGGAAACAATAAACCATGACATAGCCCCAAGAAACAAAGACTAGAAGGGACCCATGTTGTTGCCCCCTGCATTGACCAAGGCAGGGCCTCCTACTGCGAAGACTACAGTTTGTGGGTCTAATGCAGACATTTGCAACCAGCTTTTGAGAGCTACATATGGGAATATGAGACCATCAGTTATCTGTGTTATTTCGGGTCAACTAGAGAAACACGTTCATAGATACCGATATGTGTATAAGAAAGCTGGCCTGAGCCCCAGTGGCATAGTGGTTGAGTGCGGGACTATGGCCCATGGGCTTGGTGGTTCAAATCCAGCAGCAGCTCTCCAGGAGCAAGGCTGGGCCTCCCACTCCCACCAAAGTGCAGTGATGCCCCCCCCCAAAAAGAAAGAGCTTTATATAGAAGAGTAATTAATTGTATATTTTAAAATGTCCAGGTCAAGTCCATATGTCCGATATTAGCCCATATGTCTGATACCAGTCTATAAATTCCTCTTCAGATTCTCACAGTACATGTAATGATTCTGAGTGTAGGAAGATCGGGGTCCAGGGGGTGGAAAGTCTTGTGGATCCAGTGCCAGTGGAAACATCTTAGCACTAGTATGGTCTCCATGTGGCTCCTCCAGCTCCAAGACTCAGGCTGCCATCGGCATCGCTCCATGGGACTTGTCAGCAGGAACGTCTCATAGGGCGCCATGCGGAGAGAGTGTGTGTCCCACCTCCAGCAAGCTGGTTATCTCCTTAGCACCTTCATACGAGCTCATCAAGCTCCAATCTGATTGACAGGCTAGACTCCATCCCTCCACAAGTTGACACCAGCTTGGGTAACTACCACACCATCTCTTCACGAATCAAAGCATGCAAGAGGTAGCATAAGAGCTCTCCTTTATCCAGATAAGATAGTATACCTGCAAGCTCTGTGTGTTGAAGGGGTGGAGACAGAAAGTGTAGAAATATCTCTGGGGCCAAGTGGAGGGAAGCAGTGGTCTTTCAGTAGTAGAATTCTTGCCTCCAGTTCAGGAGCGTCAGGTTTAATTCACAACCATTGTACAAGCCCCCTGTCATCGGTCAGTGGAGATTCTTCTGCTGCTTTCATGCAAGAGGATTTCAGCCAAGCTTCCTGACTAAGATGGCATTCTACTGAGGAAATTCTTCAGCTTGAAAACTTACCATTCATAACAGTCCCATCCACAACTGGATGGGCCAGAACCACGTGGCATTTTGTTCGCTCATGTATGGGGCTGGCAGGAGGCAAGGTCCAGCTCCATGGCAAACAACAATAAGAACAATGACATGGACACATGGCAAAGAAATGGAAAACACTATCAAAAGTGAAAATGCAAAGGTTGTTAACAAAAAAACAAGGAATTAATTTGAAGGGTACAGTTATGAGACTCCCCCAGGATGATATAGAACAAAAGGGGGGGAGCGAGGGAGAAAGAAAATGCAAGTATGCCAAAAACCTCAGGCTTTGGGCCCTGCAAGCAGTCAACAGCTAAACCATACCTTCCCAGACTTATTTTGCCTATCACCCTCTGTTCAGATTATAACATAAACAGAATTTCTCAGCATGCCCCTGGCAATTAAAAATGTTTGTATGATAGCTCACCATGCAGGATAAAGTATAGGTATCTGCTCTTATTGGGTTGTTCCTAGGGGGCAGTACCACTCACTTTGGGGAACACAAATTTGAATACGGAATCTAGAAAGAAAGAAAATGAAGACCAGAACATTATTATAATTCAAAAATTATTCCCAGAGTGGAATGACATGTATTTGGAGAGTAAGAAGATGATTCAATTAATAAACAGCACATAAACATTTTTTAAGAAGCAACTTGGTTCTTTAAAGGAAATGGAAAGAAAGACTCCAGTGAAAGACAGAGAAAACGAAGAAAAATTCCCAGATTTTCTGAAAGGTTGGAAGCAGGATCAGATGCCCACTAGGGACCATGGTGGCCCCATGTTGTAATAAAGCTAACCTTGCCCCCTGTTCCCTAGAATAATTAGTCACCAACCAGCCTTCACCCCTAAGAAACTGCTGCTACAATAAAGAAAACCAGCCACGTGTCTCTTGTCACACTTACAGAATTGAAAACAGAAGATCAACTACAACAAAAATAAGTAAATTCTCCTGATTAGTGAACTAGCAGTGTAGCAAAATTCAGCATCTGTGTTGGAGACAATCTGTTTCAAAAAGTTCTGCTGCCTGGAACTGAGAAAGGCCATCAAATCACGACATTATTGCCAGAGATAAGCTGAGGAACAAACAACAAGGAAATATCTTAAGCTTCCCCCCACCTGATTGGCTCAAAACTCCAGCAAAATCTTGTCCCCTTCCCTCTGAGACAAGCGAGAGGATGCACAATCACTCTGCATCTTAAGAAGAAAAACTTTCCAACACCCTTGTCTCAGAACAACTGACATCTTTTGCAGCTCCAACCCTGCATTAGCAACAACAGTTCTGTGCCAAAGATCAACAATCTAAATGGCTTTGAACATCACATCAGCTTTAACAAGACAGACAAAAGAGTGCTTTTGGATGTCTTAGAAAATGAAATGATTCCTAGTATCCTGTATACAACAGAACTCTCTGTTGAGAGAGAATAGAGAATGAAGATGTTTTCTGACACATAATATAGCTTAAATGGTAACTCCCACGGACGCTTTTCTCAGGAATTTACTAGAGGCAGAGTCCTGCACAAAGAAGATGGAATAAAACAAGAGTTACAGAGGGAGAGCAGAAGGGACTCAGATGCTGAGGAAGGAGACAGAAGGTAGGATACCTGTGCCTTGGGATGGATTTCTTCAAGGACATGACATTGTGGGGACCCCTGATATGCCAGAGTGAAATGCAAGGACATGTGGGCAATTAGGGAGACTTTGGAAGCTGACGAGTGATAGTGACCACCAAAAGAAACAAGGGAAGGCAATTATTAACTGCAAGGAAAAGAAAACTGCACAAAGAATGGAATGTTATCTGGATCCACTGCATAGTTTACCTGTCCATGACATCAACATTTTTCATTTTGTGGTTTAAACCATTTATTGACCTATAGTTTGTATGTCATACCATTCGATATGACTGTCATATGACAGGTCTTAATGACTTAATATGACAGGTCTGTCATATTAAGAAGAGCTGTATAATCATCTCCACACTTCATTTTATGACATTTATTTCTCTCTGTATTCGCTATCATCTGCTCCCCACCTCTCCCCAACCTCCCACTATATATTTCAAAACTGAAAATGCACAATAATTATTTCACCATAATTAAATAAAATGTATTGGGAGAGTGAAAAAACAAACCAAGCCGATTTCCACCAAGTCCAGTCCAATCAGTAGCAACCCGTGTTGGACAGAAGAGACCCATCCCCATCGAGGTTCCAAGGGTGACAATCCTCTCTTTATGTCATGGAGCAGCTGATGGATTTGGACAGCTGACCTTTCTGTTAACAGTCAAATCCTTAGCCATCATACTTCCCTTACATTTAGGAGGGCCGATCTACTGTGTTCAAGTTGATTCGGACCCTTAGTAACCTTGTAAGAGAGAGTGGTACCAAGGATTCAGGGTTCTGGGACTATAGACCTTTAGGGGAACAGGCACCCTCATCTGTCTCCTATGGAGGGCCTGAACCACTGACCTTGCGGTTTAATGATGAGGCCAGAGGTGAGGATATTAGTCATGCCTTTAACATGGCCATAAAAAGAGACAAGAAAGAAAACAAAACCTTCATGTTCTCTTTCAAACTCACTGACAACAGGTAAATTCTGGCTCATATAGGCCCCATGGGATAGAGTGGAACTATCCCTGTGGAGTTCTGGGATTGAAAATCTTTCTGAGGTTAGAAAGCCTCTTCTTTCTCCCTCAGAGCAACTGGAGATTACAACTGCTGACCTTGTGGTTAGCAGCCTGGACCATAACTCATCTTCTTCAGATTCCACAGTGGGTAGAAAATACAGGAAACCTAATTCTGAAAAACCCAACCTTTAGGGCTTAGAGATAGGGAAAGACACACCCAAAAGAATGGTGAAAATACTTCAGCGACTGACTATGAAGAATAAGGTGACAGGGTGACAGCTTTGTTTGTTTGAATAAGCCTTATGAAATGATTTGATGCATCAAAATGCATCCACAGTTCACGCTAATATAAATAAGAACGCCATTATCAAAAGAGCTGTGCCAGCCAACCTGCCTCTCTCTGACCACTAGCACACATGCAGGTGAATTCAGGCTGGCCCACCACCCTGTCCTGCCTTGGCTGAGCATCTGACTCCTGTCCCCCTTACTGCACGCTGAGTCTGATGCTGGTGATAGATGGTCCAAGTCTCCTGGTGAAATGATTATCTCCGCACATGGAGAGGGGGGGCTGGGATTTAGAAGTAGAGTGGCCAGAACAAAGCATAAATTAATCCTGCATATATGTCACAGAAACGCTGATACCAACAATCGTGGCTGAGACTTCTACAGTGAGTATCAGCTGGATGCCACATACCTGGAATTTCCTGGCAGCACAAGGGGGCTGGGTCATCAGGGGACACCAGTTCTGCAAAGTGGGCAGACTCCTGAGTCCAGGGCTCCTGACTTTCTGTGCGCTGTCCATGTTTGGAGGAGTCAGTAGACGGAAAGACACAGAGGACCTGCATGGCCCACATCATGCAGTGGTTCCCAGCCCTTTCATCTCAGGTGGTAGAACCTATCTATCCCCAAAGGGCTTTATCAGGATGGAATCCATGGTTTCATATAAAGGCCTTCGATCGCTTCTTATGCATGCAAAAGCTGGGCAATGAAGAGGGGAGCAGAAGGAGAAGGACACATTCAGAGTGTAGTGTTGGCTAAGAATCCCAACCGATCCTGACCTGCCACAAGAGTGAACAATTCATCTGGGAAGAAAAATAATCAGAAATGGCCCTGTCAATGGAGGATAGGAGGACAGAGACCTGCTTCCTTTGAACACAGCATCAGGAAGAGCAATCATCAGAACGGGACGGTGTGTTGGGAGAGGATAACCTGAAGTCAAAGGCATGAAACCTAAAATTCCGAGGTTTCTAAGGTTTGCTCTGAGTATCTGAGAATTAATTCTTTTCCTGACTTCCTGATTCCTTCTACTAGCAGGCCCAGCTTAATGGCCTGGGTGTGATCCTGGGTCCTATGGATGGATGGTGGGCAGGAGGCCTACTTTCATCCCCACCCCACCCCAAGGTGCAGCCTTGCTGAAAGCGAGTGCTGGTGATGAAAGGCTCATTAATTTTAGAAAACACTGAAATGCCCTTTGTGCTTAGGAAAGTCAAGCCAGGCCCTGAGCTGAGATGAGGCGACAAAGACAAGGAAGAGATAAAGTGCTATGACAAGCAAAGCAGCGGCAATTTCATCTGACATCGGAACTTCACCTGCTACCCACTCTCCCATCAACACCCGGCAATCCAGGTGACTGAAGGATGGAGTCCTGGAAAAGAAGGAAAAGAGAAAGTATTAGAGAAACCATCAAGGGGGAGAACCAAAACCATTGCTGGAGATGGTGACACTTTACAAGCGTTGAAAGGTTCACCTGTCTCCTGGAGTGGTTTTGAACTGTGGACCATGCGGTTAGCAGCCCAACTTGTGACCTCCACACCACCAGGCTGGAGGGAGCATGTTTCAGGACATGGTCTAAGGCTGGAACCAAAGGAGAAACTAGTTGCCAACTTCACGTCAACTTATACTCGCAGGAGAACTGTACTTAGCCTTGAGTTTTCAGTGACTGGCTTTTCAGAAATAGGTCACCAGGCTTTACTTCCTGGGCACTTCTGGATAAGCTTGAAGCTCTTACCTTTCTGGTCACTGTTGAGTTAATCAACCATCTATAGCACTAAGGGACTCAATGATTAAGAAATAGATGGGATAATAGTTTACAGCCGAGGATCTAAGAATTGTTTTAAGATAAGTAGGTGCCCTCAGATGGGTGGTGACTCACAGTGACTTTTTGCACAATAGAAGAAAACATCATCCAGTCTTGTGTCACTCTCACAATAATTGCTATGCTCGAGCCCCGTTGCTTCAGTTGCTAGGTCAACCCACCTCATGGAGGGGCTTCTTTTCGTTGTCTGTTCCTGGGTCGGATCTCTTTTGATGACATGTCCAAAGCATGTGAGACAAAGGCTGGTCATTCTTGCTTCTATGGAATATTCTGCCATGTGTGCTTCCTCTACGTCAGATTTGTTGGTTGTGTTAGTCCAGGTGGACTAAAGAAACAAATTCGTAAACACTCATGTTTATAAGGGAGAGGTTTATATTCAAGAGGAATGGAACATTGAAAAAGTATCCCAACCCAGTCCAGTCCAAGTTCATGAGTCTGATATTAGCCCCTATGTCCAATACCAATCCATAAGTCTTCTTCAGACTCACAAAGCACATGCAACAATGCCAGGACAATCACAGGCCGTTGGGTGCAGAGTCTTGTGTATCCAGTGTGGTAGAAGCATCTCAGCACTGACAGGGGCCTCTCTGGGGCTTCTCAAGCATCTCAGCTCTGGCAGGAGTCTCCATGTGGCTTTTCTGGCTTCAGAGGTCTGGTTCCATCAGGGTAAGCCCATGTGGCTTCCCCTCCAGGATGTTTCACAGGGAGCCTGTCCAGATATCTTGTCAGCTGCAATGTCTCCCATGGACTCAGCTATACGTCTCTCACTTCCATGGGGGAAATATCACAAGATTTCCCAGAATTCTCAGAGAAAGCCATGTCCACACAGAGTTCCCATTGGTTATCTCCAGATTGACAGGTCAGACTCCACCCCTACACTCTCAATCATGAAACTGACAACAAAGTACATTACTATCACCTTGGTAATTCTGGCAGTTCATGGTGCATTCAATATTCTTTGCTACGTTAGTCCAGGCAGACCAGAGAAACAAATCCTGGGAGGCGCATATGTTTGTAAGGGAGTACGTATATCAAAGAGCAGTTGTACATTTAGATAACATCCCAGCCCAGTCCATATCAAGTCCATAAGTCCAGATTACCCTATATTTTGACACTAGCCCATAAATTCCTCTTTAGGCTCATACAGCCTTGCAATGACACCAAATGCAGAAAGACCACAGTCCAGTGACTGTAAAGTCTTGTGATCCAGTGGTGGTGGAAGCATCTCAGCACTGGTCTGTGTGTCATGTGGCTCTTCCAGCTCCATGTGTCTCTGGCTCTATCAAGGTAGCTCCATGTGGCTTATCAACAGGAATGTCTCACAGGGAGTGAGTGTGTCTGGCCTCCAGTGAGATAGTTATCTCTGTTGTACCAACCAATTAGGTCATCAAGCTACAATCTAATTGACAGGATAGACTCTACCCCTTTGCAAGTTGACAACACCATAATTCAAATGCATAATTCTAATGCATCATAATTCAAACCCTTGTACAATTTCTCTTATTTATTGCCCAGCTTCCACATGCATATGAGGACACTGAAGTACCATGGCTGGAGTAATGCACACCTTTGACCTCAAAGTTACATCTGTGCTCTTTACACTTAGATAGACTTGGTTCAGCAGATTGCCCAATTCAATATGTCATTTGGTTTATTTTCTCTGACTTCCACATGCATTGATTGTGGATCCACATATAATGAAACCAAGACCTAAGAATGAGACTATAAAAATATTCCATCCTTAGGCATGGTCTTGGAAATTTAGTAAGTGTGTTAGCTACTGTGTTTTGCTTTCCTCTCATAATGAACATTTCCAAAAAGATGAGAAAATTAGCAAAGACAACTACAGCTTTATAATAGTATTTGATCATAATATTGGAGAGAGTCATAAAGAAAATAACAGGAGAAGGAAGAAAAATAACACATGGTAGAAACTAGGATTTAAAAATCAGAGGAGTGATAAACTCTAAATGCTTTCTCATCAGAACAAGGTGTGCTGGCCACTCCTTGAAAAAAAAAAATTGGATCCACTTTTGGGATTTTGATTTTTTTATATATATACTACAGGAACGTGTGACATAGCAGTGGGCAGAAGAATCCAATGACATTAAAATTTGCTTATTTTAATCCTCAGGAAAATGGGAAATGGTTATTATCTCTTAGCTGAGTTTTCTTCTTCACCACTTGAGTTGTAGAGAATGTCCTCCAGCTTCTTCCCAAAGGTACCATGTAGAAGTCAGTGATGGAGGAGAAAGTCCAGATATCTAGTCTACCCTCTGGTCTGGCTCCATCATTCCCCATTCAGTCCAGGAAACCCCAGATGCTTACCATTGAGGACAAGTGTGATCTCAAAAGAGTCATCTCTTTTTTTGAAGGTTAGGAAGTTTTCAAGATTAAATAGCAGAAAATATGGGTTGTTGGGAAAATCTGGAAAAGGGTGTGAAGGTCAGAAGGACATGGTGAGAGAAACATACAAAATAACACAGAGAAAACTATAAAACCTGAGAAACTGCCACAGTCTCTTTATCACAAGCATGGAGTAAGCCAAGAGCCCCTAATCCGATTAAGTAAAACTGAAGTCTCCACAAAGACTGGCTGGCTGTGTGTGCACCGCTCCTTGTTACCTTGGTAACCACCTACCTCAATGTCATGAGTTTATAATGGGAAAAACCACATGGAAATATTATCTAGCAAGATCCTCCTGGGAAGAAGTTCTAGGGAGAAGTTTGTCAAGGGAAGAATTGAATTAGATACAGAGGAAAAGACTGAGTACTGCTGACAGACTACTGTGTGCTCTGCTCACTTGGGCAGAATCGGTTTGCAGAATACATGAATGTCTGTGGATGCAAGATGTAGTTCTAGTAGCACTATCAGGAAAGCATTGGACTTCTGACCCTAAGGTAGGCAGTTCAAATCTACCAGCCATACCTCGGGAGAAAGACAAGAGTGTCTGCTCCCCTAAAAACCAACAGCTGGAAATCCTATAATGGGTCCCAATGACTCAGAATTGACTTGTTGGCAGTGGGTTTGGAGTTTTGGTCAACTCAAGAACTTCTCCAGTCATACCACTCAGAAAGCAGGGAACTTGGCAGTAGGCAAGGAATTGTGTTAGTGACAAAAATTGAGTATACCCGGGACTGTCAGAAGGAAAACAAAAATCTGTGTTGAAAGAAAAACAACCAGAATGTCCCTCAGAAAGGAGGATGGTGAGATTTGAACTTGCTTCTTTTAGGCATGTCATCAGGAAAGACCAGTCACAAGATTGTTGTGACTCTTGTGTCAATTCATCTCATTGAGAGTCCCCATCATTGCCTCGCCTTTCCCAAACATGATGTTCTTGTGATCCTAGCTGTATGACTTCCGAGACATTTATCATTATTATTATTATTATTATTATTATTATTATTATTCTAGTCTGTGGTAATTTCCGTATTCTTCACCAGCTCCATAATTCAAATGCATTAATTATATTTTCAGTCTTCCTATTCAATGTCCAACTTTCACATGCATGTATGGCAATTGGAAATATTCTGGGTTAGATGTTATACTCTATGATAAAAACCCCACAACTAAGAGGAATGAATTGTATGCTTTATTTTTTATGCACAGGCAGTTCCTACATACAAAGCAGATACAGAAGAACTGGGTTCAGCATTCTTGACCTTAAAACCATGCAAGCATAATGTCCCTTCACATTTTCTGAGTCGGGATCAGAATTGGCCCACTAGTTCCAGTTTTGCTGCTTCTTTTTGTGTGAAGGTACTATCATTCCAGGGCCTTTGCTTCCAGAGTGTTGGCTATAGCCTAGTTGTCCACTATGTATCTCTTCCTACCTTTGGAGAAGTAACTGGGGTTGATAAAGTGGTATCAGCTCTTCTTATTCAGAATATCACCCAGGCATCTTGTTCAAAGAAGAATTGACAAAACTGCAACTGGGATGACTTAAATACTTGTGTTATTTTCAATTCCCTTTTCAGTTGAGGTAAGGCCATGTGACATCTATACACCCACATACCTAACAGAGTCTGATGATCATGTGGCATTCTACTTCTCTGTTACGAAAGTATCAGACATTTCTGTACATTTTTTTAAAAAAATGGGCAAGTTCCATTGAAAAAGAAAAATAATCCAATCTCCAGTGAGACTTACTAATTTATTTACATTTTACAGATTAAGGAACTGAAATGCAGAAAGATAAACCAGCATAGATGTGATGCATGTGTATCTAATTCCAAGCTCATCTCCTTTCCATCCTTAAAACAAGGTCCTTCTGTACAACAGAGGCATGGGCTAGAACAGTCATGTTTATTGTTTCTGTGTATGTCTTATCAAAAACAGTGTGACATATAGCATTAGCATGCCCATGGGGTAAAATAACATTCAATAAATACTGGAGCTGTCAAAGAAGGGAATAAGGAGAATGGAAGGGACAGGATAGAAACGGACTGGAGAGAAATGAAGAGGAAAGACCAACATCTCTGAAATACACAGAAGCTCTAGCTCCAGGCGGAGACAACAATTGAAAATGGTAGGACAAGGCAAGTCTACACCGGAACGGCCCACAGCAACATGAGGACTTGGACCAGGTCTAAACACTGTGTCTGTAAGACACTACCCTTTGTAAACACACACTGAGTTATTATCAGACATGCAGAAACCTTTGGGGATATGGGGTCCTCACCCTTCATTAAGTCTACACAAGAATGTTGTGGTTTCCCAGATGCTATAATTACACCTCTCTGTCTTTTCTTCATTTGGTGAGGAAATAAGATAAAATAACAGCTTTGACCTACTCAGGACCACATCAAACAGGATTGAAGAAATTCTTCAGGGGTCTGCAGCCATAGGAGAGGTGGTTTCCACATTTCCCCTGACATCTGTTCCCTCAGCTACCCCCCTGGGGTTCTCTGCACAACAATAGGCTATGGACCCTAAGTTCTCAAAGTTATTTAGCCTATCACCCCTTTCTCAAGAAAACAAAATTACTTAGTGCCCCTCCCTGGCAATTAAAGTGGATAAAGGATAGTGTCCAAAACCAAACTCACAGCCATAGAGTCAATGTGACTCATGGCGACACTGTAGGATAGACTAGCGCTTCCACAGTGAGTTTCCCAGACTGTAACCTTTTATGGAAGTAGAGGGCCCTGCTTTTGTCCCTGACAGCTGTCGCAATTTTGAACTGCTGACCTTGCAATTAGCACCCCGTTGTGTAATCCCTCCATCACCAGGTTAAAGTATAGATAATGTTTTTGCTGCCCCTTTAATTGTTGAAACCTGCCCCCATCCATTGAGCCATATTTCCTATTTGGGGAAACACATTAATAAAGAAAGTACCCTTCGGGGGAGAAAGCAGCCTGGTGAGTAAATAGCTTGACGGTTGAAGTAAGGGCTGTACCCTAAAGCTGCATAGGTGTATTAATGGGTGCATGTTCCACTTAATGGTTGGTAGCTGTCCAGCCTGCAGCATGAAGCAACTTAGGCTGCCTCAACCAAAGGTCAGGGACCACTAGACTTGTTCTGGTAGAAGCCTTGTACTCCACTGTCCTCACGATGTTAACGATGAAGCAAAGAGAACAGAACTCACACCAAACAGGCAAACCAAAAAAGTAAACCCATGCGTGCCCCACAAGAGCAGTAGCCTCTCACCTTGTGCCCCATTCAAGGAAAACAGACTTTGCTGGTTTTTTTTAAAAAAAAAACTTCAACAAGTCACAAAATAAGAGAGAGAGCTTTTATACCCAGTATGCACCCATACATACACCCAACAAGAATTTCTAGACATAGTCTTCTAGAATTATCTCTGCATTTTTTTCATCTTGCTCTTGAACTTGATTGATTTCATGACCCCTAATTGCTCACACAAGAAGCCCTAAAGCGATAGTGAGTTACTTGTTGGGCTGCTAACCACACCAGCAGTTCAAAGTCACCAGTAGCACCAAAGAAGAAAGGTAGAGTTGTCCCCTCTCAAAAACAGAGTCTCAGAACTCAATGGTTCACATGGGTGGTAAAGTGGAGTAAATGTGGGGCTGCACTGAAGAAAGGCTGATGGATCCAAAGTCCAGCCAACTGGAGGAAAAAAGAGTAATCTATCAGATTCTATAAAGATCCATAGCTTCAGAAACCCTATATAGGGTCATTATGTGACTGAGTCGAGATCAGCTCAATACCACAGGGTTTGGTTAGTCAGTGGTTGTTCTTTCTCTTTTTTTATTTTAACTTTAAAACCATCTTATTGGGGGCTCATACAATTCTTATCACAATACATTCATTGTGTCAAGCATATTTGTGTGTTTATTGCTATTATCATTTTCAAAACATTTTCTTACAACTTGAGCCCTTGATATCAGCTCCTAATCTTCCCCCCTTTCTCCCCCACCTTCCCTACTTCATGAACCCTTGATAACATAGATTATTATTATTTTGTCACATCTTGTACTGCCAAAAATCTCCCTTCATGTTCTTATCTGTTGTCCATCCTGCTGGAAGAGGGTTATATGTGATCGGTTTCCCTTTCTCCCCCAACCTTCCCCTTACCCTCCTGGTATGGCTATTCTCAATATTGATACCAAGGAGTTTATCTATCCTGTATTCCCTGTGTTTCCAGCTTTTATCGGTATCCATGTACATGCTCTGGTCTAGCCAGATTTGTAAGGTAGAATTTGGGTCATGATAATGGGGGTGAGGAATCATTAAAGAACCAGAGGAAAGATGTATGTTTCATCGGTACGGCACCCTGACTGGCCTCTCTTCTCCCTATGATCCTTCTGTAAGGGGATATCCAATTGCCTAGAGATTGGCTCTGGGCTTCCACTGTGCACTTCCCCTCCTTCCCCCACCCCATTCACAATGGCATGATTTTTTGTTCTGTGTCTGTTTCCTGATCCTGTTAAAACCTCATGATCACACAGGCTTGTGTGCTTCTTCCAGGTGGGCATTGTTGCTTTTCCACTAGATGGCTGCTTGTTTATCTCTAAGCCTTTAAGAATCAGATGCTATATATTGTTTTTAGATTTTTTTTCCCCCCCGCATCACTGCCCTGGTGGGAATAGGAAGCCCGGTCTTTCTCCTGGACAACTGCTGCTGGATTTGAACCATCAACCCTGTGAGCTGCAGTCCCCCACACAACCACTGCACCACCAGGGCTCAGCTTAAGATGCTATTTTTTTATAGCCAGGTACCATCAACTTTCTTTGCCACATAAGTTGATGCACCAACTTTGTCTTCAGTCATTCTGTTGGGAAAGTGAGCATTTCAGAATGCCGGATTGTTAGAACAAAGTGTTCTTGTATTGAGGGAGTACTTGAATAGAGACCCAATGTCCACCTGCTTCTTTAATACTATACCTATAAATATATGTGCATAGATCTATTTCCTTATCACATGTAAATATATTTACGTATGTACATACCTTTATTTAGATCTCTATAAATGCCCTTTGTCTCTTCGTTCTTTCCTGTATTTCCTTTAACTATCCTTTTGTCCCACTATCATGTTGAAAGGGTTACAGTAATTCCTCTAGGCTACATATCCCTTGATCAAGCCCTACCAGAACTCCTTCACCTTACTCGCCATCTGTTTTTGGTCACTTGTTGTTTCCTTGTCCCTGGATTTGTTAACACCCACTTCCTTTCCCCGCCTCCCCCTTTCCCATGTGGCACCCCCCCTCACCCCAACTGATGGTCCTGTTGTTTTCTCCTCTAGATTGTTTATCCCACCTATTTTATCTTGATAGACCTGCAGAGATAATAATATGCACAAAAAGAGAGACACAGCAAAACAGCAACAATAGAAAATAAAACAATCACTACTACAACAGAAAGGTTATAAATAGTTCCAAGTTTATTTTTTGACCTTTGTGGGGTTTTTTTGTTTTTTTCGTTTTTTGCAATTGAGTCTGATTGAGCAACATGCTCTGGACCCATATCTTTGTTTTGGTGTTCCCTGGAGACTGCATTGCTCTGTTCCCCTTGTTGTTCTGTTGCATGTCCTTTGTGTTTCACCTCAGTGTGGTGGGGTCAGATCGGGCACTGTTCACGTAGTGTGTTTCCAGTGTTATCCCTCTTAGTGCTATGGGTCAGTGAGGGACGTCACATCTCATGGTAGGGAAGGCTCTAGGGTCCTCTCTGTGCATTGGCTGTTCTGAGAGGAAATATCATCCTCAGGACTGGGTGGGCCAGGATATGCTTCACTCTTTTTCCCTTCTGCTTCATTTGCTCCTGTGTGCTCTGATCAGACATGTTCCTCTCCCTGAGCTATAGCTTCAGTGCTGTCCTCTGAATTGAATTCTTCTGGTGGATGAAGGGATGTCCACCGAGTTAGTCATGGGGTCAGCCCCTCAATCCTCTTTATCAGTTCCCTGCTTCGTGCCCTGGGTTGCATCCTCATCTTGGAGCACCGGGTTGAGAGGGACCAGACTTCAACCCAGTGGTCGTTCTTTCATTGGTCACAAAGGAGCTCTGGTGATACAAACAGTTAAACACTTGGCAGCCAACAAGAAGATCAACTGTTCACAGCAGCCCCAAGGGAGAAAGACTGGGAAACCTGATGCTGTGAAAATTCCAACCAAACCAAACTCCCTGCCACTGAGTCAAAGCTGACTCCTAGTGACCCCTGTGGGTTTCTGATACTGTAACTGTTTAAGGGAGTAGAGAGTGGGGTCTTTCTCCATCATTGCCAGCTGCTATCATGTGGAGAGCAGCCCCGCGCATAACCTCAATCCCAGGAGGGCTCCCATGTCAACACCACGGATAAAATGCTCCTCTGTCAGATGGCATCAGGCTGCAAATTGACTCAAAGGCAGTTGATAGCAACAATTGGCCAAAACCACAGTCTGAACAAGGTGGGGCTGAAGAAATATTCACATTCATTCTTCAAAGGAAAAATAAAAATTAAAACAGTAATAAGATACCACCGAATACAGACACTTTTATCAAAATTCAATGCTGGACAGGATGCTGAGAGAATGGACGTTCTTACATTGCTGGTGGGTCTGTTGAAATGAGCAACCACGCTGGAAATCTGTATGGCATGTCCTTGAACCAATGCAAACACAAGTGCCTTATGATCTGCTGTGTTAGTCCAGGTAGACTAAAGAAACAAATTTGTAAACACATATGTGGATATAAGGGAGAGGTTTATATACAAGAGGAATGGAACATTGATAAAGTATCCCAACCCAGTCCAGTCCAAGTTCATAAGTCCGATATTAACCTATATGTCCAATACCAATCCATAAGTTCTCTTCAGACTCACGAAGCAAATGCAATGACACTAAAGTACCTGACCGCCACAACCGCCAATCTCTTCTGAGTATCTATCTTAAAGAAATAAAGAATACCATGTGAACAGACATATGCACACATGTTTATTACAGCAATTCCCATAATAGCAAAAACATGGAGACAATTTAAGAAAACAAATCTCCGATAATAGAGGAATAGCTAAACAAGCTCTAGTACATCCATATGTGGAATCTTATGCATCAATAAAAAATAATAACAACTCACAAGATATGGGCAAAGCTAGAGAAAATTTTACTTAACAAACTTGCTCAATCTTATGGACATAAATATAATGTTGTCATTGTTAGAAGTAAAAAACAAAGAGAAATGTGATGATCTCACTGAAAGATAACACTCTGAAGACCATGTGGAGGCCAGGGATCGGAGGCAGGGGTGGTGCAGAAAGGGAGAACGGAAGTAGAGGAATTTCTAGAGGAAGGGAGGGAACCAGGATGGAAGGGGGTGAAGAAAGAGAATCACATTTATGGGGGTTAATGGGGTCTTATGACTGATGTCATCTGTTGAGATGGGCTGTGTAACTACATAGAATGTTCTTCTTTAAAAACAGTGTAAAACAAAAATCAAGGTTGAAGACTCACAGTCTAAAAAAAAAAAATCCCTCCAGATCCCTTATTCTATGACCCTACATAGTGATCTGAGTGGCTGAAAAAAGAAGGAAAAGTAAAACTGAAGTGGACTTGGAGTCTTTGGTGACATACAAGTTAATTTCAAATGCATGAGAAAAATATTTTGAAGAAAAAGGCAGAACTACTAGGTGTCAAATTCTTACCATCATCAACTACATTATGATTTTCTCCTTCCCTGGGGAAGAGGGAGAGAAGAAAAATGCTTGGAAAGACAGATATTGACTTCCTGATAGGTCCAAGGAAGAGGATGGTCACACGCCATGCCCACGGAACATGGGAAGAAGACAAAACACCCGCCACCCACAGTGACAGCAAAAAAAAAAAAGTGTGCATGATGGATGATTGCCTTGGAAATATCAAAATGCATTTTCTAAGTGTTTCTTACAATTAAAGAGATGGGGCCTTTCTCCGGAGCTGCAGTCTGCATCAGAAGAATTCTGTGCTTGTTTATCTTCCTTCCAAATATGCCTTGTGGATGGTTTCAGTGTGTAGCCAAATCAATGCATTATCTGAAGACATTCAACTGGAACAAACCAAAACAACAAAACATCCCTCGAGCTGAACCAATATTTTGGTTCCTTCAAGCCTCAGTGGATTCTGAAGCCTTCAGAAGTGTTGATCCCAGAAGCAGAAAGGACTCCACTGCAAGCTCGTCCCTCCTGGTGGACATCCAGTGTCTCAGGCATCCCCAGAGGCTCTCGGGGTGTTCATGTCCCCAAGTCTCTGCACACAGAGCCTATTCTGTTTAAACAGCCTATCCTGTGACATTCTGCCTCCTCGTCTGCTGGTCAAACATTCTCTTATCAAACTTCAATAACCAGCTTCCTTCCTTCCTTCTTCCTCTTAACCATCCACTTTTCAACAAATATGATTTGAAGACTCTCCACTTGTTGGTACCCGGACCAGTTACTGGGGAATCCAAACAGGATGAATACATAGTCCATTTTCTTGAAAAATTTGTTTACTCAAGAGCAATAACTAGTTTCCATCAAGTCAATGCGGACTCTTGGCCATGTGTGTCAGAGTAGAACTCTGCTCTAAAAGGGTTTTGACGGCTGATTTTTTGGGTTTGGTTTGGTTTGGTTTTAAGTAGACAAGATTGTTAATCTTGTCTTCTGAGGTGCCTTGGAGTGGACTTCAAAATAACCTCTGGCTAGTGACAACACTAGCCATTACCCATTACTCATGCAATAGGATTCCTCTATTACAATCTCTCAAACTCACTTGATTCAAGTGATTCCAATCACTTCCAGTCACCTGCTGTCAAGCTGATTCCAACTCAGGAACCTTATAGGACAAAATAGAACTGCCTTTGTGGGATTCTAAGATTATACATTTTTAAAGGAGTAGAAAGCCTAATTTTTCTCCAATGGGATGGTTAGTGGTATCAAACTACTCACTTTGTTGTTAGCAGTCCAGCACATCACACACTATGCCTGCAGGGCCCCAAAGAATAATACCAATGGAACCAAGTTAACTGACATTGGGTTGATTTCAACTCCTAGAGACCCTGTAGGACAAAGAACTGTCTCATTGAGAATTTTTGAGATTGTAAATCTTTATTGGAGTAGAAAGTCTGATCGTTCTCTTGTGGACCAGCTGGTGGTTTTGAACTGCTGTGATTAACAGCTCAACGGGAAACACCATACTATCTGGACTCCTCAAGTCTACAAAAACCCCACACCTCCCTGGCATTGAGCCAATGCCAACTCATATGTCAACCCTGTAGGACAGGCTAGAAATGCCCTGGTGAGTTCATGTTGTCTTATTCTGGGTACACTGGAGAAACAAATTCATGGAGACATTTATATGTGTATAAGAAAGAAACATATATAAGAGCAAATAAACATTGAGAAAACATTCCAGCCCAGTCTAGATTAAGATCATAATCTGATATTAGTACATATGTCTGATACCAATCTAAAAAGTCCTCTTCAGACTCACAAAGCATATGCAATGATGCCGAATGTAGAAGATCACAGGCCTATGGGTAGAAAAGCTTTGGATTCAGTGGCCTTGAAATATCTTTGTTGGCAGAGGTCTCTGCATGGCTTCTCTAGCACTCAGGGGTGCATCAGGGTGGGTCCAAGTATCTTGTCAGCTGCATGTCTCCCAGGGTGTGGGCAAAGAGAGTTTCCCACCTCCAAGGAGGAAGTATCATATTTCCCAGAATTGTCCAGAGGAGACCATGCCCACACAGAGCCCTCATTGGCTATGATCTGATTGACAAGCTAAACTTCACGCCTACACTCTTAGTCCTCAAATTGACAAATGATTATAATCAACCGTGACTGTAAATTTTTTTTAAAAAATAATTTTACTGAGGGCTCATGCAACTCTTATCATAATCGTGTCAAGCACATTTGTACATTTGTAGCCATCATTCTCAAAACATTATCTTATGACTTGAGCCCTTGGTATCAGCTCTTCATTTCCCCCCCCTTTCTTGCCATACCCTCCATCCTTCATGAACCCTTGTGATTGTTTAACATCCCCCCCCCACCCACCCACCACCTTTCCCTGACCCTCCTGGTATCAACAATCTCATGATTGGTCCTGAGGGATTTAGCTGTCCTGGATTCCCTGTGTTCCCAGATTTTATCTGTTCAGCCAGATTTGTAAGGCAGAACTGAGATCAGATGGGCGGGGGGGGGGGGGGGGTTGGGGGGAG
>PVJH01006330.1:20667-45257 GCA_004026705.1 Nesogale talazaci | reverse complement strand
GTTGTTCTTTTTCTTTGATGCCTGGTACCTGATCCCATCAACACCTCATGATCACACTGGCAAGTGTACTTCCTTCATGTGGGCTTTGTTATTTCTCAGCTACATGGTCACTTGTATACTTTCAAGCCTTTAAGACACCAAATACTATATCTTTTGATAGCTGGGCACCATCAGCTTTCTTCTACATATTTGCTTATGCACCTACTTTGTCTCCAGTGTTTGTGTTGGGGAGGAGAGCATCATGGAATGCCAGTTTAATAGAACAGAGTGTTCTTGCATTGAGGGGGTGCTTGAGTAGGGACCCAATGCCCATCTGCTACCTTAATATTAAACCAACAAATATACACACATACATCTATTTCCCCATAATCAGATATAAATATATTTCTATAGGCACAGGCCTGCATTAGACCTCTAAAAAGACTGTAACTCTTTAAGAGAATAGAAAGCACCATCTTTCTCCCACAGAGTGGCTAGTGGTTTCAAACTGCTGACTCAGATTAGCAGCCAGTGGGTAGCCACTAGGCCAGCAAGCGTTGAGTACAATAGGTGAGTGCAGTAATGTAGCAAGCACATGAGTTATTCCCAGAGCACCAAAGAAAAACCCTTCACTCAATGTCTTGGGTCATGTATGATTTCCATGGAGAAGTTAGAGTCAAGGAGAAGTCAAGGAGAGAGAATTGTAAACATTCAGCTAAATAACAACAGTGCGATTTAAAGATGAAGCAATTAAGGCATTGGAAACAAAAACAAAACTCATTGTCATCAAATGAATTGCAACTCACAATCACCCTAAAGAACAGAGTAGAACTTTCCCTGTGAATTTCCAAGATTGTAAATCTTTCAGGAGTAGAAGGCCTCATCTTTCTACCTTTTACCAGCTGATGGTTTCAAACTGCTAATCTTGCAGTTTGCAGCCCAATTCATAATCTACTCCACTACGAAGACTTTAAGACCTGGATGCTTAATACATTTCCCCAAACAAAAAGCTATCAGGTAATAAAGCTAGTATTTGAATCCAATTCATGTCATTTCCAAGGCAAGTCTCTACCTTGAATCATCTTACATTTATCTTACAAATACAGACAAGGAGACCCTTGCAGTAGGCACTTGACAAACAGGGGGAAGACACTGAATTAGTTACACATGGACAGTTAGACCCATTGTCCCAAATAAGAGCTGGGAGACACTGAGGAGACCTGCAATAAAGCAAACTCCCTGCTGGGAAGTCCCTGAAAAGCACATGTGTTGGTGCTACCTGCCAGGGTCACCTGTTGACTGATCCCTGGTGATTTCAAAGTCAGAACAAACTGAGTGTCAATCACCATGGACGGTTCCTAGGGGGTCTATCCTTCATCATCTCACTTATTGTCTATGACTACCCATTCTAGTTTGGATATTTCTACACTGGAATAGCTATAGTTCTGCTAGGGGGCCATGATAGCAATCCAATGAAGTGAGATTAAAGTATCACCATACAGAAAATATAGTTCGTGGGACATGACACAGATTACCATCCCATCACGTCTGCTGCTCTTTGCAGCCTAAGGTTGCCCTCTCTAGCTGAGAAGATATCTGTAGCTGGTGTTCTCCCCCCTTCCATACCAGGATAGGTCAGCCCCTGGAACCCAGCCCCCTTACAGTCCAGAAGTGAGTCCTTGACAACAGACATGCACTGGGAACAGCTGGGTAGTGGGATCCTAGCATTGAGCAAAACTTGTTAAGGTCAGTGTGGGAAGAGCAGGGCCCGTTTTTAAGAGCTGCGAGGAAATGAGGAAGTGCCCATTCCCATGCAGAGAGACATTGTTAATTACATCGTTAATAATACTTAGCGCTGTTCCAGTGCTTTTCCGTGCTAATGAATTCTGCTCCAAATCCCACAAAACAAATGACCTGGTGAGTTGAAACAGGCCCTTGTTTCTCAGAAACAAGGTTCAACAGACAAGTCTTTAACAATGACTTGGGGTAAGGAAAAAGGTACACAGCCCCTTCCTGCCATACAGGTACCCACGAAGGCAGGACTATCCATACTCCCAAAGCCTCAGACCCGTCTTCAAACAGGAACACTCACTCATCCCTAGGACCTATTGTCCAGAAACAGCAGAAGCCATTAAGGCAGTACAATGGTCTGAGGGGAATTGTTTATCCTCTCTTTTCCCAGAACACAAGACCATGCCTTTGCACTAGGAAACAGGGTATGGTATTAGCTGCACAACTCTACCAGCAGTGAATCCCATAGGCTAGGTTACAGACCAGAATCTGGGGAGACCAAGGTAAAGCAGACCTAGTTCTCCCTTTCAGGGTGGGGTAGAAAGGACCAAAAAAAAAAAAAAAGAGAAAGCTACTATCTAAAAAGGGATCGTTTGATAAGGTGAAGCACAGAGATGCTGAGAAGAGAAGGAGTCTCAAAAGAGGACATGTCTGAGCTGGTAGAGAAGATAATTAAGGGGGAACAAAACAGATATAGAGAGATCAGTCAAGTGGGGCCTAATGCTGAGGTGCAAAGGCAGGCTCGATACAGTCAGGACCTGAAAATGTTTTCATGCCTCTTAGAAAGTTGGGATTCCTCACTGATGGTGACTTGGAGTCCCTTGGTGGGCTCAGGTGCTCTCCAAAAGAGAAGTCCTTCCATTCCACCCAACGATGCCTCCGAATAAATGCTAGCCATCTACATGTGAACAAATCAGCCCTGGGTGAGCCTGGAGAGCACAATCCCACTCTGCCATGATGTTAAAGCCATCTGGTGAGCATGCGTGTGTTTTCACAAAGGGAAGGAAGTCTAATGGGGTGGTGGCATAGAGATATTTGCCTAAAAAGTGTACCGACAGTACTCATTGCAACGAATGGGAAGGAAAGGGGGGAGACTTCTCTTGACCTAAGGGAATGATAAAGCCAGACTCCTGCTAACAGATGAGAGCCCTGGTGGGAAGAAGTTAGAGAAGACCTTTCCCAAGCACCATGCCCTTACAGGACACTCACATGAGAAACTTGGCAGCAGGAAAGAAGTGTGGTTCCTGCCAATAGGAGCACAGTTCCAACTCAGCAAAGCCCAGGCCCAGGCACTTCTCCCTCCAACCGACATCCTGATGACCCTGGACGTGGAAGGACCATCAACCTTACTTTGGGAAGAGCCGAAGGGTGGTCCTCTTTCCCAATCCCATCACACAGCTATTCAATGACTCCCTAGGTCATGCCTGCCTCTTGATGTCCAGACTTCCTCATGGCCTCATTGAACTTCCTAAAATGTAAATCTGACTCTACGTGGCTCTGCTGGCACACACTTCCCTGGAGTCTCTGGACAATAGTAATAACAGCTAACAGCAATGGCGTAGGGCATGCTCGCGCCCTTGTTCTGAAGAGCTTTGATGTTGGTAGGTGCCGTGGAGCTCATTCCAACTCCTGAGTCATCCTCACAGTCTCTCTTGGGTTTGAGCTCACTGTCACAGCCCATGTGTAAAACCACCTCAATGAGGGTCTTCATCTTTATCGTGTACCTTCAACTCTGCCAAGAGAATGTGTTCCAGGAATGAGCTGCTCCCTCCTGGTACCATGCCCGAAGCACGAGAGACCAAGTCTCATCCACCTCACATCTAAAGAGCATGCTGGCTGTGCTTCATGGATGATAGATGTGTTTGCTCTTCCAACAGTCCAGGGGGTATCCCATATCCTTCACCCATATCAAAATTCAAATGCATCCATCCTCCTTTGGCCTTCTTTATTTTTGACCAGTTTTCACATGCATATAAAGTGATTGAATATAGCCTGGCTTGTGTTAAGATGCTCCTGAGTCCTCAAGGTGATATCTTTGCTGTTTAACACTTTAAAGGAGGCCTGGCACAGCAGATTTAACCATGCCATGCATGTCTTGATCCCTCAAGTGTTGCTTCCCTGGGTGTTGGTTGATTGGGGATCCAAATATAGAATGAAATCCTTCCCAAGGTCCACTTTAGGATCTTCTCCTTTGCCTCCTTTCAAATCATTAGCTTACTGGAGTCATCGCAGGGGAGGATCACTCTCGTCCTCATTTGAGTTCTCTGTGAGCCCTCATTCAGTCCCTAGCTTCATATATTCACTTTACAGACCCTCGGGTGGCCAAGGCATTTGTGTTCAGCTACCAACCAAAGGGCTGGTGATTTAAACCCATCTCATGGTTCTGCAGAGAAAAGACTTGTCACTCTGCTGCAGGAAAATGACAGTCAACAGCGACACGTAACTATGACAGCCAAGAGAGGCTTGTGATGCTCAGGGCCACTCGGTGAAGCATAGGGACACCGCGAGTCAGGCTCTTATCAAGTCAAAACAAATAGAAGGCAACAGGCTGGGCATGGGCCCATCATCTCCTTTCATCGGTAGGGGAGGAGAGTCTGTGGTAGCCCACTAGCCACTTTTCTCAGACTCCTTTGTCAGCTGGCTTCTGTTGGTGGGTGACCCCAGAAAGGGACTGGGAAGCTGAAGGAAGGGAGAAGGTTGTATTGCTTGACCTGATTTCTTTTCTCTGCATCCGGTTGCTCCTTGCCTGGTGATGGCAGTGCCCACAGCAGTGCAGCTTCTGCCAGCCTGCCTTAGGAGGCTCTGGAGCAGGAACAGGGGCAGCCCCACAGAGTAGCAGAGCAAGCAGCCTGGACTCCTGACAGAGGGGCTTCTCTCTTTCCCTCCTCCGACCCCTCCAAAAGGTAGGACATCTCTCCTCTGCACTCTTGAGGTCGTCAAGTATTGGACGCAACTTGACAGCAATGAAAGGCAACAATACACTTGGTGATCATGTGCCTTTCTCCATCCGCATTTAATGATCTCGTTGAAGGGTGGTACCCTAAGTGTGGACCAGCATTCTGTTTTTGTTGCTGAATGAATGAATGAGCACCAAATGCATCATGTTGTTGCTGTTGGTTGGGGCCTGTGGAGTCTGTCCCCCCCAGTAGTGACCCTATGCACAACAGAGGGACCCCCAAACTCCATTGTCATCTGATTGAGTCCGACTCATTGCAAACCTATCAAACAGAGCAGAACTGACCCCATAGGGTTTTCAAGAAAGGAAGCAGACATTCACCACTTTTCACCATAGACCACCTGCAGGGTCTGAATCACTAACTTTTTGATTAGCAACTGGGAGGTATACCATTGTACTGCCAGGATTGTTTGCTGGGCGGGCAGGCAGTGAATAAATGAATTACAAAGGAGTAAACCCTAAGCTATTAATAAAGGAATTGGGAAAGCAATTGCCTCTTTCCATCTGCCCCCTCCCATGGTTAACATGGGAGCCTGCTACAGCCAGGAGGCTAAAGTGCATGCCACCCCTGCCCTCTACAGAATAAGCATCCAATAAATGCATATTTGTTGAACAAATGGTTGAATCAATCTACCCATCAATCAAACATGCAGCCAGCCAATCAAGCCATTGCTCAATGATGTTTAAAATTCCAGTTAAGTAAAAAAATTAAATAACATTTTTCCTCAGTCAGGCAGCCCAAGAAAGGCATAACATTTTCCTGAAAAACAAAACACCTTTACTATAGCAGCCAGCACATAATGAGGCCATAATGTCTCTAACTTAAAAATAAATAAATAACTGCTGTTAATCTCAGGGGACATCCTGTATGAAAAGGGAAAAACACAATGAGTCATGGATTCTAGCTTCCTATTTATAACCTGGACTCACAAAATGATCTGCTGCTAACGTGAAAGAAAGCCATTCATCTCCCCACATGGGAAGCAATTTTATATCTTGAATAAAAACAAAATAAACAGCATTAAGGAGGGCAATAAATCAGATATGCAGTAATTAGTTTGAAAGAGCCGGATTTTCCCAGCCTAGCACTCTCTTTGGAACTTCAACCTCATCCATCAACGGAAGACTGTATCCGATGACATGAAGGTTTTCTATTTGCTTTTCAGACAAAAAAAATTAGTCCGTTGATCTGAATAGGAAACTGGCAAGCTAGACAGGAGTACACTGGCAGATGGGAATATAACAGAGGTCAAAGCAGAGGTCCACACCAGCTGAGTAGCATTCTAGCTCTTGGACTTCTAACCTCTAGGCTGCCTTCTAAATCATATTCATGAAGTTGTTCATTTCCTCTCCGTGAAATCTTGCAAGAGCTAGGATTTTTAAAAAGTAGATTCTACGAGGAACCGTGTTGCTTTTCTGATGGGTCCTCCTGATTTTACACATTCAGGAAGTCCAGCCCAGAAACACTAAGTGACAGGCTGACGCGTGGCACAGCAAAATCAGCTAAAGCTCCAGGAGTCTCCAGGCCCCTCCTCCCAGGCTCAATAAAGACAGAAGCACCCATACTCCTCACAGTGCTCCTCAGGTATGCCAGTCTTTGGATGGATGCAATGCTTTCTGCTCAGTTATGGAGATCTCTTACCAGACTCTGCTGTCCCCAGACTTGATCTGGCAGACTTCCTTCTATCTCCATCCTCTCCTGATCAAATCCATGGAATTTTCCATTGCCTCATATGAATGTGAAGGTTGGACATTGAAAAAGAATCTATGCTTTTGAATTATGTTGCTGGAGAAGAATATTAAAAGTACTGGAGACTGTTAACAGGACAAGCCAGTCTGTTTTGGGAGAAGTATAGCCAGAGAACTTCTTAGAAGCAAAATCCAAAGACTTATATCCTTCAGACATAGTATCATCAGACACCAGTCTCTGAAGAAGGACATCATGCTTACTAAAGTGGAGGGACGTCAAAGCAAAGAGGATTCTCAACCAGATGAACTGGCACCGTGCCTTTAACAAGGGGCTCAGGCATAGGAACAGTGGTGAGGACACACACCATTTGTTTGGTTGTGCATAAGGTCACTAAGGGTCAAAACTGATTTGATAACACACAACAACATCCTTTGCAGGTTCCTCTATCACTTACTCACCCCTTGTTCTGAATTCAAATCACTATGTTCTCTCTCCTAACATAAAGAAACTTGGTGGCGCTGTGAATTAGGCATTGGGCTACTAACCTCAAGGTAGGAAGTTCAAACTTACCAGCGGCCCCAAAGGAAAACTATGAGACTCTCTGCTCCCTTAAGATTTATAGCTTCAGAAACCCTATGTAGGGTGGCTGTGAGTCAGAACTGACGAGTTGGCAGTGGGTTGGTTGAGTTGAGTATCCCTGTCGATGTGGATCCCCCTCTCCCTACCCGCTGAGGAACTGCTTGTTACAGATTCATTTGAGGCATAAAATCAAAGAATCAAGCCCAATGTTGTAGGTTTGGTTCCCATTAGGAGCACCCTGGAGGCATTCCTGCCAGCAAGGCGATTCCGGCGCCTAGTCACCGTGGAGAACAGGGTAGAACTGAGTCTCAGGAAAGCTCAATCACATTAGCTGTATCTGCAAATCCCTACCTCACACCCTTTCATACAAGCAAGAGACCACTATGAAAGATCTGATCCTTTCTTCTCCCACAGACCCAACCCTTCAGTTGGTATCTGCTAATAATCCCATCAGAGGAAAAGAGCAGAGAGGTGAAACATGACTTAAGATGCTTGTGCAAGCATGGGTTTTGAAGAACAATACAAGAAGTCTATATTACATGTTGTTAACTATTGACAATAATCAAAGGTTACATTTAAAAAAC
Source organism: Nesogale talazaci (assembly GCA_004026705.1). Taxonomy (NCBI): domain Eukaryota; kingdom Metazoa; phylum Chordata; class Mammalia; order Afrosoricida; family Tenrecidae; genus Nesogale; species Nesogale talazaci. The sequence goes on along the minus strand of PVJH01006330.1, from coordinate 37,678 downwards.
TGTAACGACAGAAAGAACAACACAGAGAAGAATATCAAGGTGTAAAGATGTTTGAAGTGTTTTGTTAACATAGGCAGGTAAAGCTCTGATCAAATACTACTTATTATATCCTTCCACTTTTGACTCAAAACAAATTTTTACCAAAAAATGAAATAAATAATATTATAATTTCCATTTTCACATACATATGACTTACATGTTGTAAAATAATAGCACATGGATTCCCTTGAAAAGAAAAACAGCACATTATTATTATTATTATCAAGTATGACTACCCCTGAAGTTACCCTGCCCTGTAAGAAATAATGTAAGGAAAATTAATTAATTGAATTTTTTTAAAAAGAAAAAATGTGAGGAACAATGCCTGATGGCTTTCTCTGTGGATACATAAGTATTGTCGAGAAGTGAGAAGGGCCTAAATAGAACCATCCTACCTTCAATTGCTCATCTTTGTTTATTTTACAGATTGGCTTTCTCTCTTTTTATATGTGAACAAAAGTTTCGAAAAATAAGTGTGTGCGGTGTGTGCCAAGGATCGGAATAAATTATCTGTGAGGAAGTATCCTGGGTGGATAATGGCAGGAAGATGTGACTATTTAGTGGAAGAAAGTCAGGGTTTTCTACTCCAGTAAACCGTGACAGCCTTGGAATCTCGCAAGACTAATTCTACTCTGTCCTAGTTACCACAGGGAACAGGGTAGAACTGCCCCTCTAGTTTAGAGTCATGGAAAAACACAATCACTCTAGCTGTATTTGCAAATCCCTTCCTCACACCCTTTCATACAGGTGTTGCTGTGAGTCAGCATCTACTTGCTGGGAGTGAGTTAGTGAGGACTGTGGAGTCTCAGCTGTGGCTTCTCCCAAACATTACTGCATCTGCCATAACAGCTCTGGCCAGGCAGGCAGGGGGAGCCCCACTCAGAAGCAGAGGTTCAGCAAGATACAGTGACTTGCTGGAGTTCCCATAGGCAGATTTGGGGGCTGAGGGCTGGGGTAGGGGGTAGAGGGGTGAGTGGAGTACAGAGCTCTAAGGAAGGAGTCCTGGTGACAGTGATGTAGTGGCTTCGCATTGGCACTAATCTGCAGGCAGCTTGAAACCCCTCCTCTGGAAAGACTTATCTTTCTAGTCCCTTAAAGTTACAGCCTTGAAAAAGGCCATAGGGTCTGTTTCTTCCTTGTCCTTTTGGGCCTCATACATTAGTATTGACTCATGGTGGTGAATGGGTCAAGAAAGGAGCAGAGCACCAGCACACTGCTCACTCTATCCCTCTATCCATGTTGATGACCAGGCAGTGGACACATAGGGAACCTGAGAGACAGTCAGAAAGTTTAGGATTATCAGACAAAATGCAGATGAGATAGGGGAGACATTCGACACTCTGCTGCTGAAGACAGGCTCCGCAAAGCCCCAAACCTTCCTGCGAGGTCTGCCTTAGCTCAGCTGACTTGCAGGAATAAACCCGTTGGGACAAATTATTTAGAACCTTGGGTGTCCAATATGCATGAGTTAATTTTTTTGCAGCAGATGTACCTTTTTAATTCGGTTTTGTTTTAGGCTAAAATTACATGATTAAATTTTAATATTCAATCATTAGCATGCGTTTGCCTTCCTCGAACATCCATGAGCCTGTGGAATGGCAATAAGGAAGGCCCAAGGCAGTGTGGTGGAAAGGCACAGAACTTTGCAATGAGAGCCTGGGTGGATCCTCTGGGTCCCAATTTCTTTCTCTTTCGAACGATGGGAATGACGTGCTCACCCTTGAAGGATCTTGCCCACATTCTGCTGGCCTGTGTCTCTCTAGTGATGTAGGGAAATGGTTCCAGATCACAAGCAGTTGGGTAAGCAGAAATCGTGGCCTTGTCTGGCCGGAGACTTGGTAGCTTAAATGAGTAAGAGCTTAGCTTCTAATCAAAAGCTTCGTGGTTTGAAGTCATTCAGTGGCTCTCTAGAGGAAAGACATGTGGATATGCTCCCCTGATTATGACAGCTAAATAAACACAATGGGATTGTTGCATTGGATCTCTAACAATTGTACCTAACAATTGTACCTTTGCCGTTGTTGGAGCTGGGCCTGGGCGGCTGGGGATGTCTTGGAAAACTATGGAAAAAGCCTGCATACAAGGGACAGTTTCTACCTACTTTTGAAGGAAAGGGGAGATTCATCAGGGGCTTACGATGCTTCTCTCACATCAGGCTTCCAAAAAAGATGGAATGACGTTGGGTGCAGAATTTTCTCTTATAACAAATCTAAACCCCTCCCCAGCCTTACTAGTCTTCTGCTTTCTCCACCCATAGCATAGATACAAAAGTGGGTAATGTCTTGGCAGCAATGCGAAAGGTGTGTGAGCACCACCCGGCCTTTCTTCTACAAAAAGGACCTCATCCTTAGTCAAGGGGCAGGGCGAGGAAAGAGAGGAAGGTCTCCGACAAGATGGATTGTCACAGTGGCTACATCGATGGACTTCCACGTAAGAACAATTGTGGGGATGACACAGGACCCAGCAGTGCTGTGGTTGGTTGTACAGAAAGTTGGCTTGCTAGGAATTGGAACTAACCCAATGACACGCAACAACAACAACAACAATGGCGGCAACAGTTCACTACCAACATTGTAATAAATCCACTGCTGTTGGCTCGATTCCCACTCTTAGAGACTCTGTAGAAGAGAGTAGAACTTCCCCCAGAGGATTTCCAAGACTGGATTCTTGATGAATGCTGACTGTCACATCTTTCTCATGCAGTTCTTCAACGGGATGTGAACAACCACCCTTTGGGTTCGCCCCCGAGAGCTCAAACAGTGCACCACCAGGGATCCTTCTAATAGTACGTATAAATCTTCTAACCTGGCAGTTACATTAATGAGCGATAACGTTCATTTTCCCTTGTTGCTAGTGAATTTCTGTGTTCTATACAGTGTACTAAATAACTCAATTGTTATTAAATATGTAAGTTCTGGTCATGTACCCTACTTTGTGGATGACAAAACTGAGATCCAAAGTACTGAAACAAAAGTCTGTCTCCTTCTAAAGAATCTCCTTTTGATATAAAGCAGTATGGAGTAAACACTTAAATTGTGTTTAGTAGGCTATAAACAAATAAAGACTCCATATGTACCCATTTAAGATTCACAACAATCTTATGAGCCAAGTATAACCATTAACTATGAAGCCTATTTTATATATGAGGAGTCTACCAGGGTTAATTAACTCACTGGAGATTCTGCAGTGGGCAGGTGGCAAAGCTGATATTAATCGAGAAAATATAGTCCCAGGATGTGTGTCTACCACCTCTGTGCTAGGCTGCTACCATTTTCAGAGAGAAGAAAATGTGTCTCTTTCCAATATATGCACCATCCCAAGGGCCTGCTTAGTGGATGACCCACAATAGTCCCGGTCATTGTCTAAGGAAAGAGAAAATTACTAGTAGAATGGAAAAATAAGCCAATCAATGATTCTTTAGGGATCACCTATTTTAAATGCAGTAAGCTTAATTTGAATGATCTGGTCAACTAAACGCAGTCAGCCTTAGGAAAGGTTCTTTATGAAAGCAGTATTTTAAACATTCAGCCCACAGCAAAGAAGCATGAGAGCTAGAACCCCAAGTTATGAGTATAAGTCACAAACTAAACTGACTAGATTACTTGATCATTTTTGTGCTGTCCAGTTCTACACTGAAACACAGAGGGGTGCTCTGAATCCAGATTGAATTGACAGGTGGTTTGGGTTTTTTTTATTTGTTCATTTGCTTTGTTCGTTTATTTCTTTGATTGTCTGCGAAGACAGTTCCTACGGTGTTATAGTCTAGGTGTTACAACTAGGGCTGGGATCATATAAGTGTGTTTAGACCAATCCTAGTTTTAGTGCTGAATGGCCCGAAGCTCCTCTCAGCCCCAGACTTGAGAGCCTATTTCCAATTCAGAGATCTGAAAGTCTATAAACCTTACATGAAACAGGCAGCCCTAACCCCCAAACAAGAGGGTCGATTGAAACCTCCTCATAATTTAACTTCACCTCTCACTTAGCAGGAGTTTTAGTTGCTCAGTGGATTGCATGTTGGGCTGTATTCCAATGAACACAGCAGTTCAGATTTACCAGTCATCCGTTGGAAGAAAGATGAGTCTTTCTATCCCAGTAAAGATTTACATCCTCCGGAACCCAGCGGAGCAGTACTTGTCAGTCCCATAGACCATTATGAGTTAGAGTCAACTTGAGGGTAATGGGTTCCTTGGTTGGTTGGCTCATTTCAACAATGTGAACCTCCCTTGCTAATTTCTCTTAGTAACTCACTTTTTGCAGCTGTCTAAGGTACATGTGGGAAATTCTAGCATGTTTGGCAGAATTTAGAACTGTAATAGATGTCAACGGGTGTGCAGTTTTATTATCTGTGAAGGCTTCAAGTGGGTGGTAAATGCTCCATGGTCAGTAGGATATCAACATGGTGCATTAGAGAAGAGAACTATGAGAAATCAGCACATCTCTCTCGCTGATTGCACCCTTCCCAAACCAAGAGGAAACTAAGAGAAGCCGTGGCTAGAAGCGGAGACAAGAAGTGCCAAGTGCAAACAGATACAACTTCTTCAAGAACTGCACACACTTTGAGAACTGCTTGGGATGAACTCCTCAATTTTTAGCACAGAAGTGGTGTTGAAGTGAGTTTGCTCTGTAGAAGCAAGAGAGTACCCAGAGAAGAATAGCTGGCCTGTGTGGAATTTGAAATTTGAGCCAATAATCCACTGTGACCAATTGTCTCACATCGCTGATATTTCATTTTAGGGTTTTCTTTTTTAAGCTTACTGCCCATGACCAAAGTCTGTCATGGTGGATAGGGAGTCAGTGGTGAAGAAAGAAAACAAAGCCAATTCAGTTGCAATAGAGTTGTTTGTTTGGACATCAGTTTAGGATGACAGAACATTGCACAGGGAATTTCCATATAGCACACACACACCCAGCTTCCTCTCTTGTTTATCTCACTATGACTTGCTTAGCACAAGGAAGAACTCAGAGCTGTTGCAACACTCAACTGCACACCAGAGAACAGGGGACTCTCCCTAGATTCCCCAGAAACACCTTCGATCTGTTTCAGGATCCCACACTGCATTTCCCTCCTCTTGGTCATTCCTGCTTTCTCGTGACCACAATAATTTTGAAGAGTGTCGGTGATTTGTTAGATGCCCTTGTGTTTGTGTTTGTCGAGGACATGGTTCAAGCTCACAATCATTGAGGTGATTCCAACTCATACTGGCCTTATAAAATAGGTACAACTGCCTCTGTGGGTTTCTGAGTCTGTAAATATTTACAGGAATAGAAAGTCTCATTTTTTCTCATACAGTTGCTAATAGTCTTGAACTGCTGACCTTGTAATTAGCTTCCCAGCATATAACCCACCTACTCTATCAGGGATAACAGCAGTGACTCAACAGCCCATCAGCTTGGCATTTGAGGTGGCCTAACCAAGTGGTCCAGAACAGAGGTTGGGCCCTACACCCAGGCTGGGAAGAAGTATCTACTTTATGAGTTACCTTCAAACATGGCATGGGAAAAAAAATCCATTATCTTTTAATTACATTATTTACAAACTTCTTGAAGTGCTCCTGGGACAGGATATCAGCCCCTCCCACCCTATCCCTTCAGCACTGAAGGATCTTATCTAGAGCAAAGAGCATGGGCATTAGCACTAGAAAGTCCTGACTTCAAGGTCTTACTCCACTCTTTGCCAATTTGTACAAATCAGTAAAACACCAAGAGCCATGGTTTATTCTTGTAAAAAGTGAGAACATTAAGTTTTAAATGTCATTGAACCATTACAGTGACAATTACAGAAGATATCCATGCAAGGCAATGTAGCTTATATGAGTGTATAATAGACTTGTGTTTCCTTCCACTTGGGTTCTTAGCCTCCTGCAAGTCTGTCCACAAGCTGGGGGTTCTCTATTCCCCTGGTCACCCCCTCTATGTGACTCATTCCCTTTTAATAGTAACAGATCCTGTCTTCTGAGCCATAGGCTAGACATGTGCCCAGAGACATGGGAAGCCAATGGTCCACATGCCTCTTCCTTCAGCTCCTGTGGATTGGTTTATCTGGTGGTGGATCATGAGAGAATCATTGAAACCAGAGTCATTGCTTTTACTCATGCTCATGCGGGGTGTGACTCTTCCGTGCTCACTATTGGTTAATGTAAAGAGGAAAAGACTCCTGGTGTTGTAAGTAGCCTCATCACAACAAGCTGAAGAGTGAGGATGATCAGTTCTCCTTTCCAGGAGCCTCTTGGCTTATGTGTCTGTGTTCAATTGGGTTACCTGGAGGAGCAAAACCAGTGACACTCATATGTGTATAAGAATGAGTTTTATATCAGAAAGTCATCGCATATCAAGAAGGCCTTCCAACCTAATCCATCTAAAGTCCATGGGTCTGACGCTAGCGAGAACCCTCTTGGGACTCATGCAGCTACAGACCCATGATGCCACAAGGTGATGCGGGATGCAGAAAGACCTCAGACTGGTGGAGGCAGAGTCACTTGACCCCAAGAGCCAAGAAGCCGGAAGCTAGAAGGATACTTTCAGCTCTCAGAGTCAGGTGGCTCACATGGGGCTGCCCTAGAAGTAGGACAGAGTCCCAGCAAGCATGAAGGCAGAGGGGTAGAGAGAGTGAAGGGAGTTTCTCCTATCAAGAGGTCAAAGCTTACAGGAAGTATCATCAGTCTGTGACCTGACTGACAAGTTGGCCTCCATCTCTACACAAGTCCAAGTTGCCATAAAATCTTACTGCCAAAGTGTCCAAGGATCAAATGATCACCTTTTTTTTTTTCTCTTCACAACTGCCCAGATCCCACCTCTATCTCTATAGTGATTAGTTCATGACCAGCCAGTCAGAATCCTTCCCTGGGATTTTTTTCCTCCACTCTCGCTGTCAGAGATATGTTCTCTTACCTTTCTGATTTGGCAGCTGTAAGAAGCCATGAGAGCCCTGGTGACAGTATCTGCCCCCTAATGTGTTACCCCTCTCACTGCTCTAACCTCATCCACCCACCAGCAGCAATACGTGAGTGAAGTGGGAGATTAAATGAGCGCAATAAAAGCACCAGGTAAGCCCTTTAGTGCCTCCCCTCACCATCTGGACAAGGCAGGTCTGAGAAGGGTGAAGACATTTGGAAATGGAAATGAGATGAAATTTTGATAGAGATTGGACTAGACTTTTTAATACTAGGACGCTATAAGGTCTTCCTGAGATTTTGCCAAGGGAAGAGGAGGGCACGTTGAACTAAGTGAGTTTGAAGGCAATAGGGAGAAAAAGCAAAGCTATTTCCTGATTGTATCAACCAGGTTCTATCTATCTTTAGCAAATCTATTTGTGAAGAATAAGTGGAATTGCATCAGTGTGGTAGTACTGATCGTAATACATCCTTTTACTGCTGGTATGAAAGCTGCCATCTTCTAGGTTGCTTATAAAAGTTAATGACAGAAAGGCTGAGGTAAATTGAGGTTGTCATCAATGAGACACAAAACCAGAGATCCTCGGTCTTCAGAAAAGCCAGGCTGATGTCCCGAGGGCTAACAGAAAAAGATCCATTGGGTCATTGGCAATGTCATTGAACCTAGGCTTAATCCAAGACAACCTCACAAAGCAATCTTCTTGGGTATCAAACCCATATAATTATCTTCAGACTCTTTCAGCAGTCTGAGACAGTATTTTGAATCTGACTTCAAAACTTAGTTTTAACAATTCCCACCTTTTCTGTCAATTTCTTCTTTCAGGAAAGCATCTACCCTGGTATATGGATCAGGTTGTTCTTCCAGAACAATCTGACGCTTTCCAATAAGACTAATATGTTTAGTTTCTACAGTCTTTTAGGCTCAACTCCTCCCCCTCCTTCTTTCATCCTTAGTGCTTTTCAGCAGCTATGTCATTTCCTACTTTTTCTTTGAAAGGGAGGTTCAGTGAACATAACTCACTGGCATTGAGCAGATAAAGAAACAGAAGCTGAGACTCTCAGGGCCTCGAAGAGTCCCTGCCGGGTCCTTACCAATGTCTCATTCTTGGGAAATGAACTTGGGAAAATAACTGTTGGTGTATGTGTGAGCATCATGAAATACAAGAACACATCCATCAACCAGTGTCACCTCACCAATACCAACTTTCCTGGCTGAATCAGTGTGTTTGTGTGTGTGTGTGTAGGTATTTATGGATGTTCCCTTTCAACCCTGTCAGAGTTACTATTGCAGAGACTACACAGATTCAGAGAGGAAGCATGGGTTGCAGTCAAGATGATCACACAATCCCACCTTCTGGGGTTCTTTCATTGCACCACACTCTCCTCTGAACATGGTCCTTTCAATGACTTCTGGGCAAAAGGTGAGATTCATGTAGGCCAAGGAGAAGGGTTGTGTCTTGCTTTTTATTATTACTATTACTATTATTGGCTTTTCTGATCTTTGCTTAAGATACGCCAGGTACAGTTTGCAGGATGTCTCTAAAATCATGCCAGGTCAGTGGGTCTCAGTATTTGGGGTATTGTGAGCCACCATGAGAAGCTGTTGATGTACATGGAAATGTACCCCAGGAAGGAGAAAAAAAGTGCCTACACAGACATAAACAGGTATTTCGCATAAAGAGCAGGAGGTTCCTGAACATTATGCACAGAATGCTCTGGGATCAGTGAATTTCGGCCTTAGATCCTGGTTCTCATCGAAATTGGGGCCACAAGTGTCTCCTTCTCTAGTCCCCCCCCCCCCCCGAGGACATCAGTAAGAACCAGAATGTCCATGGATCTAATGCCATTGTTTTTTAAGGGGCACAACCAAGATTGCTTGAGAGAAAGTTATATTGAAAGACAACGCATGTGAAATTCTGCCGAGAGAAGCCCTGTATACTTTCCAGCAACATAAAATGCCATCTCCAGTATAGAACCTGTGTTAAGCTGGGTTGTCTGGAGAAACAAAGCCAGCAACAGTAACGGATGTAGAAGAGAGAACTTTATATCCAGAAACAGCTTTATATTAAAAAGTTGCTCCAACCCAGTGTAACTCAAGCCCATAGGTCTGACGCTAGCTGGGACCCTCTTCAGAATCACAGAGCCACAGGCCAAGGATAGCAACCAGTGAAGTGGGAAACAGGAAGATCATAGGCTGGTGGGTGCAGCGTCATGTGGGCTCCAGGTCAGTGGAAGCACGGCAGGGTAGAGAACGCTCAGGGTGAGGAGGCGCATGTGGTGTTCCCCTGGAGTCGAGGACAGAACCTCAGCAAACAAGAAGGCAAAGGGGCAGAGAGAGCGGTCCCCACTGGTTCTCACTCCTACACAAAAGGTTATAATCTCAAGGAGGGGTCACCAAGTTGTGACCTGATTGATGGGATTGACTTCCCCTACCTCCACACAGGTACCATCAATCCATATAAAATCTAGCTCTCCCAGAGCCTTTCTGGGGAAGCTGCTTTAAACACACTTTGAATGCACTGTAGGAGACCCCGGGTAGGAGAGGCAGAGCACACACTGGGCTGCTATCTGAAAGCTTGGAGGGTTCAAGTCCATGGAGAGTTGCCTTGGAAGAAAGATCTGCTGATCTGCTTCTGCGAGGTTACCATTGAAATCCTAAGGGAGACCGGAGCACCGTTCTACTCTGAATGCCATCGTTATCAGAAATAGACTCGGTGGCAATGAGCTCAGGATGTGTTGTTATGATTTACATTAATAAGGATCATCAGCATGCACTTGAGTTAAGACCCTTTGTCAACTGCATTGCTTTACAAAAATGCATTCAACTGCCTTCAGTGAATTCTCTGAAGGAAATCGCTGTGTGTTTTATGCCTGCATTTCATGGCTTCTTAACTTCCTTTGGCCTCACCACCCAGGTTGCATGGGAAGGAGGAATGTATCCTGGGAGTACAATAAAACCCTACACCTGTCTTGTCAAACCAGAGGTGGATGGCAGGGAGAAAGACAGGCTGACGTTGAGGTGGGTGGGGCAGGGTCATGGCAGGCATATGTGGGCCATTCTCAGCCCTCTGGTCTATTAAAATATTTGCTTTCATCTTACCTGATTTTATCCACTCGGTATGGAGTCCAAGGAAACTCAAAGCTTCTGGTGCTTGGCAATTAACAGAAAGAAAGGTCACTCCAAGGCCATTTGGAAGAAAGGTCTCATGATTAGTCAGTGAAACCCCATGGAGCACACTTCTCTCTGGCACATGTGGCACACCCTGAACCACAGCAACCCCACGGAATTGACTTTTGGTTTGGTGTGGTATGGTATGATGTGGTGTATTGTGGTGTGGTATGATGTGGTGGTTTGTGGTGTGGTATGATGTGTAGTGTGGTGTTTTGTGATGTGGTATAATGTTGTGTGGCATGATGTGGTGTGGTGTATGATGTGGTGTGGTGTGGCATGGCACGGCATGGTACCTTATAATGTGGTGTAATGTGCTGTGGTGTTTTGTGATGTGGTATGATGTGGTGTGGTATGGTGTTTTGTGATGTGGGATAATGTGGTGTGGCATGGTATGGTGTGGTGTATGATGTGGTATGGTATGAGGTGGTATGGTGTGGCATGTCATGACGTGACATGGTGTGGTATGATGTGGTGTGATATGATGTGGCATGGCATGGTGGGGCACGGTGTGGTATGATGGGTGGAGTATAATGTGGTGTGGTGTGGTGTGGTGTGACGTGGTTTGGTTTCATATAGGATATGGAGAAATGAGACATGCTAAGTAGCAGGATGAGAGCAATGGAGAGGAGGAAGACAAGATCATGTTAACTTTCATGGACTGACATATACTAACTGGCAAAACATTAGAAAGAATGAAACAGAGAGTGGGTGGGTGGGAGAAAGGGAGAGAGGGAGGAAGAAAAGAGAGAGGAACAAAGTAAAGAAGGTTGCGAGGGAAGCAGAAAAGTTACAGAGTCACAACCAATCTAGATGTGGATTGTTCGAACATCAAACTCATGGCCAACCCCCAGGGTCACCCTGGCTGAGGGAGGCTTAGAGAGCCCCAGCAGTGAGCTATTTTGGCCTCTGAAGTGTGGTGGTGTGGGCTGTGTTAGGTAGAGGGGAAGGAGCCTTCCCTGTTGTACTTATTTCCTATCAGAAGTCATCTTTCCTGTTGAGCAGCTTTTCCCTGGCTTCTTTTCTGAGACCCACTTGTTGCTTAGAAGGATCAGGAAATAAACTCCTTCAAGTTATTGAGATCATAGAGAAGTTTAAGAACAGAATAAAGTTACTCCCTTTTCATCCTTTTCAGCATTATCATGGTGACCTTGCTGGATATTAAACTTATTACACACACATTCACACACACACTCACACTCACACTCACTGCCATTGATTCTATTCTGACTCATAGGATCCTGATAGGAGACTAGAACTGATACTGTGAGTTTTCTAGACTGTAATATTTAAATTTTCAACAGTTTCATTGGCATTTAATTCCTAGATCATGCAATTCAATAGTTCAAGCACTATCACACAATCAGTCTTAGATCATTTTCTTCATTCTTGTACTCATCATTACTAGCTCCCCATTTTCCCCCAACCTCTTCCGCTATATTCCCAAGGAACCATTAGTCGGTTACTGTCTCTAGGAACACTAACAAGAATAACAAAGTAAAACAGATAAAAGCCTCAATTGAAAAAAAGCAGAAAATTTAAACGGGTCATAAGGGAGAGAAAAATAACAAGGTGCTAAATTTTAACTTACCTGCATCTTTAACATTCACTCTCCAATGCATTCTGCATGTTAGTGGGACTATTCCTATCCCTGGTCCATGACGAGAGAGAATTCACCAGAAGCTTCATTCACATGCATTCCCTCTTCACTTCAAAAAAAGAAAAGAAAGTTTTGAATCAAAACAGGGTCAACGGGGATATTAAAGGATAAGATATGGTATTTTGACCTAAATACATCTGCCTTAATTGACTTTCTATGCCTTCTGTGTGGTAACAGTGCTTTCACATCCCTCAACTATGATCAGAGGGCATTCACCTGAGGTTTCATCTATGTGGGGACCCTACAACTGAACTTGGGTCTTCCACTATCATCCATAGCGTTCTGCAAACCTGGAACTCACAATTTAAGCTCATTTCCTCCTTTGGAATGGATTATATTACTTACGATCCTTGGATCACACAGGCGGGTATGCTTCTTCCATGTGACTTAGTTGACGCTTCTCTTATGATGGCTGCTTGTTTAAAAAGAAGCATTTAAAACCCCAGTTACTTTTCTTTCTAATAGCTGGACATCAACTTGTTTCTTTACCACACTTTGCTAGAGCACCCATATCTTAAGTGATCTCTTCATGAAGTTGAGCACCATGCAGGTCATGTCATAAGAACTAATTGTCCTTAGATTGGGGACAGAATTAAGTGCAAACTCAAAATCCATTCATGGCCCTGTAAGTTGATAGATGTCTCTAGTTAACTTTAAAGCCATGTTCTCATTTTATGTGTGAGAACATTATCAGGCATCCCCCTAGGTCATCATTCCCCTGAAATCAGGTCAATGCTGATTCATACTAACATTTTTGGGCAGGGTAGAACAGGCAGTTACCAGCCCAATGCGTAACCACTACACACTGAGAGCATCATTAGTGGGGCAAAAAGTATAGAATTGAAAACACTTGAGAAAAGGAAATCATATGAGTATGGCCAAGTTTGATCTTCAGCACATGAATTGTTGACTTGTACAGATTAAGCTCTTAAGTGACTAGACGCTAGGGCAAATCTTCCAGTAATATTCATAGACTGTAACTCTTCATAACAGTCAGAAGGCTCGTCTCTCTTCCGAGGAGCTGCTGGTATATTCAGACTGCCAACCTTAGATTAGGAGGCTATGTTCATTACATAATCTGTTGTCAACTTGAGAGGATTAAGAGTGAAGAGGTCAAGTTTAGCCTGTTAATCAGGTCTCAACTTGATGACCTGATTTGGAGGTAAATAGCTCACTGAAAACAGGACACAGACTCACTCCCTGGGAGACATTGCAGCTGATAAGACACATTGAGCTATGCTGGTGCCCTGGGCCGGAGGAGCCACATGGAGACCCCTGCCAGCACTAAGATGTTTCCGCTGCCACCAGATCCACAAGACTCTTTCCACCCACTGGCTTCTAATCTTCCTGTCTTCAGCATCATTGCATGTGTTGCCTGAGTCTGACGAGAAATTTCTAGATTGGTATTGGAGCTATGGGCTAATATCGGACATATAGACTTGATCTGGCCTGGGTGGGAATGCTTTCTCAATATTCAACTGCTCTTGTATATAAAGCTCTCTCTTATACACATGAGTGTCCATGAATTTATTTCTCTGTCAACCTAGACTAGCACAGAGTCCAACTCATAAACATGACTCAGCCATGATTCCTTCACGCACACACACACACACACAGACAGACACACAAACACTACACACACACACACACACACACACACACATACTATAAAAGAACTGTGCTCTGACTGCCCCTGGTATGGCTTCACGCTTTAGGGTCTGTCTTAGACTGGTGCCCTCACACCAGAGCCTGAGACAGGAACCTACATGCAACTGCCACCCTGACAAAGGGGCCTTGATAGCGCTATCATTCAGGTACTCCCCCGCTCATGAATGCTCAGCGAGTCAGAGACACCAGTCAATCCAGGAGAGCCATGTGTGGCCGTCTGCTTCTATAAACCTGCAAGACAATTTTCCTCTGGAGAAGGTGGCAGCAGTGAGAGAGCCACCTTCTCGTAGTCATGGGGGCATGTGGGCAGGGCAGAGTGCTGACGAAAGAAACAGGGACATCGCTGAAGGACTGAATGATGGATGAGAGCCTCAAGTTGCATTTCCACAGACAGCCGCAGAAGGAGTCCAAAGGTTTAAGTGTGAAAACCTGCTGTCGATGAAATGATGGAGCATTCTGAACCAGGAGCATAGGTCTAGGGAGGTGGGAAACTGGAAAAAAAAAAAAAACAGAATTCTGACATTAAGTCCATACTGCCTTAAAGGGACAGAGAGAACCAGCCCGACGCATTGCATTCCCAAGACAGAAAGTCTTAACAGGATTAGAAAGCTCCACCTCTCTCCTGCAGAGCACCTAGGGGTTTCAAACTGCTGACTCTCTAAATGGTAGCCCAATGCATAACCATGATGCCACCAGACCTCCAGAGAAGTTGGGGAGATTGGTCTTAAATGATCCATTTCTTCTACCTCCTGCAAAGCCATACAGTTCAAATAAGAGTGGATTTGGTCCCGTGGCTGACCACCTACTCTCAACCTGCCGCTCCTCTTTCAGTGATGTCTTCTCGGAGGTCCACTTGCCAGCCTGGGGAAGGCTGTTTCCAAAGCTCTTCGAAGACAAAAATAAAATTCCATTTACCTTCTGCAGGAGATGATGGCCTGCTCCCTTTGAGCTGGGCCAGAGGGAGCACGAACAGCACACGGGCTGAAAGTAAATGAGAACTTTCAGTTATTTAAATTTCAAGTCAACCCCCTAAAATTCCATTTTATCACAACTCCTGGTTAATGCTATTTTCCCTGCTCCAGGGAGTCTCCTCAAACACTCAGGCAGGAGATGCAGAAGCCCAAGGGAGACTGTTCCAGAGACACAGTCCCCTAAGAGGATGCTTAGTTCAGATCTGAGGTCCTCGGTGCCTCAGGACAAAGAAAACTCAGGTAGGACCTGCTTTTCACAGGCAGGTATGGGACAGGGCACAGCATGTCCCCCCAAGAGACAGAGGAAACACTTTGCTTCATATTGGCTATGTAACCAGGGGCAAGATATGTGCTGTCCCTAAGACCAGGGGTTGCCTCTCCAAAATGGGTTTAGGAACAGTTGTCTATCTGTCTCAGAAGGCCAATGTGAGAGGTTCATGTTTGATGAACTGATGTGTAAGGGCTGTGTAAAACCAAAATAAACTGCCACCCAGTCTATTCTAATCCTCCAGGGCAGGGTAGACCTGTCCCTGTGGGTTTCTAAGAGTGTCACTCTTTGTGGGAATAGAAAGCCTTGTCTTTCTCCTGCAGAGCAGCGAATCATTTCGAATTGCTTACCTGGCAATTAGCATGAGGTTCTGCAGCCCAAAGCATAACCCCTCCAACAGAACCCCTGCTACATAAAGCAAGCTATGCAAGTACCGCCTCGCTGAAATGATGTCTCTTTTAGGTGTGTGCTAGAAAACCCACCAGTAAGTCCATGGTGGTCATAGCTTTAAGAAGGCTCTTAGGCTCCCGTTCCCCCATGTGTATGTCCTATAGAAGGCCCTCATCTTGAATGTGAGCTGAAGGTCTTCATTTCATCACCTGGTGATGAGGCTATACTATGTAGCTTAACATCTGAACAGAATGGCGTGTCTGGCTGTCTTTAAAGATATCAGCTGACGTGAGAGCTGCTTGGGACCCGAGGAAGCTGCTCTGGTCAAGAGCAAGCTCTCAGGCACCAGTTGGCAAGGGGAGGGGGATGAGCATCCACCTGACTGCCACTGGCATGGAAATCTGCCTGCCAAAAGCAGGCCTTTGCAAAGAAAGCCTGGATTCCAGATATGCATACAGCCTGGCGAATCCCTGAGCAAAAACCCTCACCCTCCAAACTCAATGTCTTTGAGTCCATTCTGACCCACGGTGACCCTAGAAAGCCTGAGCAGAGACCCTAGTCACAGGACATGCTGACGTGGAACCAACAAAAATTGTAAGGAGCTAAATGGGTGCTAAACTTGGTATTCTCAGTCACCTAATATGTCTGTGAAAGCTGGGAAAGGATGTAAGAAGGCCGAATGAGAATGGTTCGTTCAAATCATGGAGCTGGTGAAGACTTTTGAAGTCACTGTAGATCGCCAGAGGACCAAGCAAAACTGTCTTGAAGAACAGTCAGAATGCTCCTTAGAAGTAAGGGGAGTGAGACTTGGTCTTCTGTGCTTTGAACATGTCATCAGGACAACGGAATCATGGGACAAGGGCATCCTGCTTGGTAAAGCAGAGGCTCAGTGTGAAACAAAAGGAACGCCCTTAACACTTAGATTGACAAATGGCTATAACAATGGATATCGCAGCATGGGTGAGGATGATTAGGACAGACGGCATTCCCTGCTGTGATACAGTGGGGTCACCAGAGGTCGGAACCAAGACAAGGACACCCACCAGCAACAATAAGATGTTGTGGTCGCTTGTTGTGTAGCTATAAAAAACTAAAATACTAGTACTGTCTGTTCTGGACTGGAGAAGGCCCGTGGAGCCGTGGTTATGCGTTGGACTGTGAACTTCTGAAGTTAGATAGTCACCACCCGTTCCTCTGAAGAGACAGGGGTGGTTCTACTCTGTCTGCTGTGAGTCCGTCTCAGCTCCAGGGAAGTGAGTAAGTTCTTTGGGAATGGGGGATCAGGAACCTTACACGATTCATTTTTTTTTTCCATAGGAGCATTGACAAAAGTATCGAAGCCAACATCTTCAGAACTCTGAAAATTAACCAAAAGCTCATAATAACGGAGTATCTCAAAGCCAAACCAAAAACTTCACCACCATCGAGTCACCTCTGACCCAAAGTGTTCCAATAGGACAGGATAGTACTGCTCCTGTGAGTTTCCACGTGTGTAACTGTGTATGGGAGTCGAAGCTCCGCCTTTCTCCCCTGAGGAGAAGCCGGTGGTTTCTAACTGTTGAGCTGTGAATCTCACCCCAACATGTAACAGCCATATATATTCACGCATATATATTCAATATGGTACCTCAGGAGTGGGGTACTAGAGAAACAAATCATAAGATGGAAAGTAGAAGCTTGTTTGACTTGTGTCTCGTGGTATTGTTACTTCTTTGCCTAGACAGAAGTCAGATATGTCTTTGGAGTTTACTGAGTTATTTTCTGGAAACAATATGGGAAGTTAAAGTTTTGATTATTTTGTTTGGATGCTGTCTTTGGTTATTTCTATATAAAATGAATACTGTTAATGTATATCCTGAGCTAAGGGATAAAAACTGCCTTTTAAATGTCTCAGAACCTATCCTGCTAAAGGAGAATGGTTAAGAAGGTAATAATACCTGACGGAAAGGAGGGATC